>CAKOES020000174.1:0-17667 GCA_933207985.1 Pelobates cultripes
TAACCTACTGGCATTTCAGATGTTGACTGCACTTGTGGATGGGATTCTTCTGATATGTGAAAGGTTAAGATTCTCTCTGTAAACACACTTGTGAGCACAAGCTTGCTTGAGACATGAACAGGGACTTACTGAAGGGCAAGTTTTAAATTTTTTGGGGCCAGTGCTCTCATCTTGTTTTTGCTTCACCAAAGGTGTATTCATTCTTCTTCATTCTCCACCCAGCAATTGTTTTTCAGGAATTTCTGTTTCTGTATGTAATATTTTTTATTGTTGTCTAATTATCTCTTAACACATGCATTGCTGTTTTTTTTTATACATGCTTATTTTTATATAGTTATCTTTTGAATATAAAGACCAGACATGGGTTATGTAGAGCTATAAATAGCAGTCAAGACCATTAAAATTGTACGTGGATCCACACTGTGAGTTTAATATTACAGAATTGGATTATCGTAAAACATTCTAAAGTAATATCACACTTTATTTTTTTATCAATAGTGCCACATTCTGGAGAGTAGTGATACTTCAGCAGAAGTTCCTTTAATAAATACCTTCAACATTATGTTCTACCCTAGACATTTATCTCTGTCCTCTTTTCAAATTTGATTTTAAATATTTACAGCATCGTATATCTTCTGTGCCCAAAAATTCAAATGAACTGTTATTGTCTGTAAAAGCTGCAGGATGAGTGATGGGTGAGCTTAAAAGAAGCATCAATGTTTTATTTGTGAAACATAAGCTGGGGAAAGTCTACCGATTCATTTTATTGATCATCTTCTTCACTGAGGGGTACTTGGTGCACTTAGCAAAATCAAATGCAGCTGAAGACTCCATTGTGAACTATTAAATATTTAGAAACATTCAATAAATGTAAAAAAAAGGTTTAATTTAAAGAGCATAAAGCAGGAAAGGAAATAGGCAGTTACAATTATCATAAAAGGAGAAGAATGTTCTCGTATAAAAAAAAGTTGACATAAGAAAGTTGAAAGTATCTTTCACATTCTCCACTTCCGAAAGCTTCAGAGGCTTTGCATTCTAAGTGCTTCTTCTCCGCTATAGGATTTATTTATGTGAAACTACGATATAATGTTTCTGAATTGTATTTATTCATGAACTACATTTGCTCATTTATTCATAACCATACAGTGAAACTGTTAGTAAGCAATGTATGTTTTGTTAACAAGGTATTTTGAGACATAGCTATTACTAGTCTGCATGCCAGAAGCATTACATGTCACTATGAATGTCCATGGAATTTTAATCAGATATTGTATATTCAAGGTTAATGTTAACCATAACCATAAACAACTGAGCTGCTGCGTTATTGCAACATTATGTCTTCTCTTATTTGAGTAACAGTTTTAAGGGAACAGGTTTTCTAGGCTTTTGGACTAATGTTTCAGCAAGTCAGAACTTCGGAACATGGAAAGCACCTACCTTGCAATATACAGGGAGTGCAGAATTATTAGGCAAGTTGTATTTTTGAGGATTAATTTTATTATTGAACAACAACCATGTTCTCAATGAACCCAAAAAAACTCATTAATATCAAAGCTGAATATTTTTGGAAGTAGTTTTTAGTTTGTTTTTAGTTTTAGCTATGTTAGGGGGATATCTGTGTGTGCGGGTGACTATTACTGTGCATAATTATTAGGCAACTTAACAAAAAACAAATATACCCATTTCAATTATTTATTATTACCAGTGAAACCAATATAACTTCTCAACATTCACAAATATACATTTCTGACATTCAAAAACAAAACAACAAAACAAATCAGTGACCAATATAGCCACCTTTCTTTGCAAGGACACTCAGAATCCATGGATGGCAGGCTTTTGTCAGTGTTTTGATCTGTTCACCATCAACATTGCGTGCAGCAGCAACCACAGCCTCCCAGACACTGTTCAGAGAGGTGTACTGTTTTCCCTCCTTGTAAATCTCACATTTGATGATGGACCACAGGTTCTCAATGAGGTTCAGATCAGGTGAACAAGGAGGCCATGTCATTAGATTTTCTTCTTTTATACCCTTTCTTGCCAGCCACGCTGTGGAGTACTTGGACGTGTGTGATGGAGCATTGTCCTGCATGAAAATCATGTTTTTCTTGAAGGATGCAGACTTCTTCATGTACCACTGCTTGAAGGTGTCTTCCAGGAACTGGCAGTAGGACTGGGAGTTGAGCTTGACTCCATCCTCAACCCGAAAAGGCCCCACAAGCTCATCTTTGATGATACCAGCCCAAACCAGTACTCACCTCCACCTTGCTGGCGTCTGAGTCGGACTGGAGCTCTCTGCCCTTTACCAATCCAGCCACGGGCCCATCCATCTGGCCCATCAAGACTCACTCTCATTTCATCAGTCCATAAAACCTTAGAAAAATCAGTCTTGAGATATTTCATGGCCCAGTCTTGACGTTTCAGCTTGTGTGTCTTGTTCAGTGGTGGTCGTCTTTCAGCCTTTCTTACCTTGGCCATGTCTCTGAGTATTGCACACCTTGTGCTTTTGGGCACTCCAGTGATGTTGCAGCTCTGAAATATGGCCAAACTGATGGCAAGTGGCATCGTGGCAGCTGCACGCTTGACTTTTCTCAGTTCATGGGCAGTTATTTTGCACCTTGGTTTTTCCACACGCTTCTTGCGACCCTGTTGACTATTTTGAATGAAACGCTTGATTGTTCGATGATCACGCTTCAGAAGCTTTGCAATTTTAAGAGTACTGCATCCCTCTGCAAGATATCTCACTATTTTTGACTTTTCTGAGCCTGTCAAGTCCTTCTTTTGACCCATTTTGCCAAAGGAAAGGAAGTTACCTAATAATTATGCACACCTGATATAGGGTGTTGATGTCATTAGACCACACCCCTTCTCATTACAGAGATGCACATCACCTAATATGCTTAATTGGTAGTAGCCTTTCGAGCCTATACAGCTTGGAGTAAGGCAACATGCATAAAGAGGATGATGTGGTCAAAATACTCATTTGCCTAATAATTCTGCACTCCCTGTATGTAGCCATAAACAGCAACAAAATAAAAATGGATATGGTAAAACTGGTAAGTATAAGTGCTCAATATCTATAATTAGCAGCAAATCACCAACAAGCGGTTCTCTCCACCCTTATGAAGTGGATAATAAAGATAACACACAGGAGGTGATCAGTGTTTAAGATTATATATACATACAATACAGATGATGCTCTTAGTATATGAATCTATAAGTACAAAGCAAGAAACAGATTATGGTGCAGTACAGTAGATGTATGTGAAGGGAGTACAAATGGGCAAAAGTGTACACTCACACTTTTTAGAGCTATCTCAGCTCTATTATGAAGGCCTGGATGGAATAATCCCCATCTATGGATATAAATGGAGGGTCTTTGGAACTTGTTTTCAGGATCGAGTAGGTATATGGGAAAAAATCAAAATAGGAAATACAAACAATTGGTACTGATGGATGAAATTATCCTATTTATGTCATTGCTCTGGGTGACATAAGTAGGTTAAAATTCACTATTTGTCTGCACAAGACCGGAAATAAAATAATGACAAAATCCCCCTTAACACCACCCACAGTTAAACATAATAATATAACTATTACTATTTTAACGCTGCCACCACCAAGACAATTTATAAATGGGGGCCTTGGCCCCCCAGGTAAATCAATAATAAAAACCAACCAAATACAACTTAGCATAATATTTAAGGAATTGCAAAAATACAGATTAGTCTCTTCAGGTCACGTGATCCTTTACAAGACAAAGGCAGAACTTAATAAAGGAATATCTATTATGAGCAAAAAATAGTCACACTGCATACAAAAGATAGATGACAAGCAGATGATTTACCCCAACAACAGATAAAAACAAAAGGGATAAAATAACAGAAAGTCCTAATCACTTACTCAGCTCTTCAAAGTAAATACTTCTGCCCCAGGGGGGTCAAAATGGCAACAATAACAAATACAGCTAATAGCAAAAAGTACAACATTTTCTTAATTAGTAAAGTCAACCATGTTCCTAGCCCAAATGTCCAATCCCAATCCCCAAAGAAGCCAGTATCCTGTTTTGGTTGAACTTGTGACAGTATGCTGTGGATGTCATGCAGTGTGTATATGGTCACTGGTAAACAAAGACCAATAACATGCTACTCCACCAGATTAGACCCTGTTGCCAGTGGTGTTAGGGCAGTGGTGGCTGTTACTGCCCTCCTGGATATTGTCTTAGATAACCCAGTGACCACATACACACCGCATTACATTAACAGCATACTGTCACAAGTTCAACCAAAACAGGATACTGTCTTCTTTGGGGATTGGACATTTGGGCTAGGAGCATGGTTGACTTTACTAATTAATAAAATGTTGTACTTTTTGCTATTAGCTGTATTTGTTATTATGGTAATTTTCTAACCTTTAGATTCTTTTCATGTCTACTAACCTCTCTATGTAAAAACAAATCTACTGTTGGTCGTACCTTAACTTACCTTCCAGCTCTTACTTCGGAAGATTTTTACGATGTTACCTCGCCTAACAAATGAAAGAACTATCCTCAGCTGATTCTGGTGGCCTCTTAGTCCAAGGGAACCATGGTGAAGAAATAAATGAAAGCCCCACAGGCTTTGGCTAGAAGGCCTGGAAATACCTTGGACATTGGGGTAACCCTTGGATCAAAACAGGGGATTGTGAAAGAATTCACTTTGATTCCAAGGTTCAAGCTTATAGGTGTCATATTAGATATCCTATCTTAAAATTGGCTAACTTGGACTCAGGAAATGTTTAATGCTTAAAACGACACTTAAGACCATATATGTCTTGTTCCAGGAGCAGATAGCCCCCACCTGAGCTGTCTCTCCTAAATCAGTCTGTTCTTTCTCTGAACTTATCTGTTATATGTACATGACGTTCATCCCTATGTCTTATCTGTACTCCTTTCACTCCCTTCCTACTACTATCCTATTAGTATTTGCATGTAAGTACTTACTTTTTAATGTATAAAAACACATACTGATAATAAACGAGCGAGGCTTGTTTTGAATACCAACAAGTGTCTGGTGTGTGAATTCACGCTCCTCCAAGTGCTCCCTTAAATATACCAAAGATCACATTGGATCTATATCACTGGTAAGAAAGATGGTAACTCACTTAGAATTAGATTCTGGCCCAAGCAAGTACTAAGACATTTCAGTATCATTGGATATATACCCTGTGGATTACCACGCCTGGCCTAGAGGTGAAGTTAAGGCATATCTATAGAGATAATGAGTGTGGCGGATGGCATGTGACTGTCCGCCAGAATTATATTTTAAAAGACTGTTCGCATGTTTAAACTGCCTGTACATTGAAAATTGCATAGACATTTGTATGTTAGTTCGGTAGTTTCCTTCATAGTTTATACGAATGGAAACTACCGAATACATAGACCACCTTAGAGAAGAAGTGTGTCCCTAGTTTAACCCTTATTCCCTTTCTAACCGCAGTTAATTGGTGTTATAGTGCCGTATATGGGTGGCCGCCATTCGGTAGACTAACACGCGGCGGCGGCCATCTTACGCACGAACTCTCAGCTGTGTTTGGTCATCGAGTGTCTGGAACTCAAATCGGACACTCTATTGCACGAACACCGCTGAGACCTCCAGAGCTCCAGAACTCACGAACGGAGGGGCTAATCGACTCCTTGTTCGGTGAGTTCAATATACCAAACAAGGGGGTTCGTACGAACCCGGTATTATCTATGGATGGCAAGGATTTTTACCTGTTTTACCTCCCGAATGTAGACCGACCGCGGGGCCAAAATATATGGAACTTCTTTCGGCTACATAGTCGTGTGCGGTCGGTCAAATCGTTTATTCCCCATAACTCCCGAACATCCCGAACTCCCGAACATTAAAGAACAATATTCCATAGTGCAATAATGAATTAGGCACACGTGCCGTGACACCTGGCTCTGGGTTTAAAAAATATAGCTTGAGAGGAATACTTCCCACAACAGGATAAATATTTTCAACTCTCAGGTGTGTCAAGCCAAACAGGTTTGTCTATATAAATATGAGGCAAGCACCCAAATTGAACAGCATCTAAATCTTTAATATAATAAAAAAGTTTAAACAATCATACCTAAATTGTGATGGGTATTGCCAGCAAAGTACCCACAACAGAACATGTAAAATAAGCAGATGACAATGTTCAGCGACCAGTTCTAGGTTCCGCTGTAACTCAACCACGTGGGGCTATCTGGTGCGCCTTAGTGACGCACTTTGTGACTAGTTTTGCCCAGTTTTTCTATTAACTGGATTTTTTTTTTTTATATACAAGCCTGATTGGAGTATCTAGTTTAGGTGTCCAAAACCTTGCACCTGGGCCTAATAGTCAAGGGATGCTAGGGCAGGTTGCCCACTTTATCTCAATAGATTATTATTATTGAGATACTTGACTTTGTTTCCATTTCATTAATATACACTGGATTTGTTTTTCAGTGTCTCAGTTGCTGATTGTTTTGTACTCTTACAGCTTTCTCTGTGGTGGTATCACTTCTACTGTATTGATATATTTGTGTTTTTTTACTTAACCCTTTTCTCAATAAACTGCCATTAAACACATTTTTACATTACTTTTATGATATTATGTGACCATGTTTGTAGTTGAGTACACAGAGTCTGCGAAAAAGCATGTATTTACAAATGTATTAACAATGTGAAGGTTGTGGTGCCATTGTATGTCTGCATGCAGGGGTGGATTTGTGCATAGTATTAGTAGGTGTTAATTCAAGTGACTTTTTGTGTAAACAGCTGATAAATCAGTTGTAAAAATGGTAATGTGCATATGTTCAACCCCTAACATGAGATAGCAGAGGAAGTGGAGGCTCTGCCTCTGAGGACTTTGAGAACCTTCCCCTACCAGACCTTCTTAGGAGAGGAGATCAGATTGGAGAATTAGAAGAGGTACAGTTGGGAAATAGGTTAGATCCTCAGGAGCATACCCAGGTACGGCAGTTACTCAAGGATAAGAAGACTATGTTCTCTAATTCCCTAGGATACACTCCTTTGGCCACCCACAGGTTAGAAACCCCAAGCCAATGGTCCCTTCGTGAACCCCCATACCATATCATAGAGTAGGTCTGGGAGAATATGCATCAGGAGATCCAAGAGATGCTCCGACTGGGGGACATTGATCATCCCCAGTACTCCTACTACAGAAGTGGGACAGTAGGAGCTGCTTCTGTGTAGATTACCGGAGGTTGAACGACAAGACTGTGAAGGACACATACCCCATTCCTAGGATAGATGAGCTGTTAGACCAGATGAAAATCTCTCTATGAAAACCCCTGGCCCCCCTCCATGAAAACCTCCGCCCACCTCTATGAAAATCCCTGCCCCCCTTTACAAAAAACCCTGCTCTCTCTTCAAAAAATCATGCCCCCTCTACAAAACCCCTGCATCCCCCTACAAAACCCCTGCACCCTCCATTCACAAAAACCCCTGCTACCGCCCTACAAAAAAACCCTGCCCCTCTACAAAAAACCATGCACCCCTCTACAAAACCCCAGCATCTCTCTACAAGAGAACCCTGCTCCCTGCATTCACAAAAACCCCTGTCCTCCATTCACAAAAAACCCTGCTCCCTCTCAACAAAAACCTCCACCCCTCTACAAAAACACCTGTCCTGCTCTACAAGACCCCTGCCCACAGCCTCTGCAAGACCCCTGCACTCCCTACAAAAACCCCTGTCCCCTCCACAAAAATTCCTGTACCCCATTCACAAAAAACCCTGCCCCTTCTACAAGACCTTTGCACAAAAAACACTTTTAAACAAACAAAAAAAAAATATATTAGCAAGCACTCACCCTGCTCCTTTGCCTGCTCACTGCTCCCTGCTAATCTGGACCTCAGTGTCTTCCGCTGCAACGCCGGCTGCACACACTGTCAGAGCGCTTCTGCTCAGAACACCATGAAGGCGAAACACATTGCCAGCACAGCATTGTGTGCCTCTACATTCCTCCTCTGGCTCCTGCTACGCGGGCGGGTGGCACCCCAATAATGAGTGGCACCGTGGTGAACTGCCCCCTATTAGTATGCCACTGGCTGGAGGAAAAATGTAAGGATTTCTTAATACACACCATTGGAAAGAAATATAAAAGAAACTAATTAAAACCAAGCAAAAAGGTTAGTCCAATAATAAAAGATAAGAAAAGGGCATTCAAAACATTTAAATCAGAGGGGTCCATAGCATCCTATAACAAATATATACATGTCGATAGGGCTTGCTAAAGGGAGATTAGAAGGGCTAAACTTGAAAATGGAAATTTCATAGCCAAAGAGAGCAAGGCTGTTATGGACATGAACAAGGACTGACATTTTAACACAATGGTTGTGCTTTTACACCCATAACTCCTAAAGTTATTAGTTCACCATTTAACAGATATTCCCTGCATTAATACCACTTTCAAGGACTCAAAAGGTTAATTAAGAAACCAGTTTAACCAGTTCACAGTGAGCAAGTATGTTGATGGGTAGGGAATAGGCTGTAAGGAGGGACATGTTACTATGGTTATTGTAAAGTTTTTACATAGTTACATAGCTGAAAAGAGACTTGCGACCATCAAGTTCAACCTTCCTCACATATGTTTTTTGCTGTTGATTAAAAAGAAGGCAAAAACACCCAGTTTGAAGCACTTCCAATTTTGCAACACACTAAGAAAAAATTCTTCTTGACCCCAAAATAGCAAATCAGATGTCTCCTTGGATCAAGCAGCAATTACCCCACTAATTAGAAATTACTGTTTTCCATCTATACTGCCTCCCTTGGTAAACTCATTAGCTCATTTGGCTTCCAATATCATTTCTATGCTGATGACACGCAAATCTATCTGTCCTCTCCTGATCTCTCCCCGTCCCTCCTGACTAGTGTCTCTGACTGCCTCTCTGCTATTTCTATCTGGATGGCTGTCCACTTCCTTAAACTCAACTTGACAAAAAAACGATATTCTGGCCTTTTCTCCCTCAAGTGTGGCTACTCCTGTGTCTTTCTCCCTCCAAGTCAACAGTGCTACCATCAGCTCCACCATGCAGGCTCACTGCCTAGGTGTTCTCTTTGTCTCCAACCTCTCCTTCACGCCTCATGTTTAGTTTATCGCTAAATCCTGCCACTTCCATCTCAAAAACATTGTGCGCATCCGGCCCTACTTAACACCAGATGCGACTAAGGTGCTGGTCCATTCCACTGTCTTTTCTAGCCTTGACTACTGTAATCCACTTCTCAGTGGTTTTACATACTCCCAACTTGCGCTGTTACGGTCCATAATGAATGCGGTGGCAAAGCTCATCTTCCTGTCCTCCCACACCTCCCACGCCTCACCCTTCTGTCAGTCCCTACATTGGCTTCCTGTAAGGCATAGGGCTCATTTTAAAATTCTGGTTCTTGCTTTCAAATCTCTACATAATGCTGCTCCCACCTATCTATCCTCCATAATATACACGTATGTTCCGTCTAGGCCCTTACGCTCTGCTGAAGACGTACGTCTATCTTCTGTCCGTACTCCCACCTCTGATGCTCGACTCCAAGATTTCTCGAGGGCTGCACTGTTCCTGTGGAACTCACTTCCCTCCTCCATTAGATGCTCACCCAGTCTCCACTCCTTCAAAAAATCATTAAAAACCCACTTCTTCATAAAAGCGTATAAATTAAACTGTTAATAGCTCCCGACTGATTCCTCTCTTGCAACTGTCATTAGTCTAATACTATTCTTACCTTTTGTGTCACTTTACCCCACTCCCTCTAGCATGTAAGCTCATTGAGCAGGGCCCTCAACCCCTCTGTTCCTGTGTGTCCATATTGTCTGGTTTCAACTACATGTCTGTTCGTCAACCCACTGTAAAGTGCTGAGGAATTTGTTGGCTCTATATAAATAAAATCATAATAATAATAACTCATGCGAACTTAGTTTAGAAATATCCATACCAATGTTTTTAAATTTACAGGATTAATTTTTTTCAGGAATTATACCAGAGGATTGTAGAAAAGCAGACGTGGTGCCTATATTTAAAAAGGGATCACAAGTTCAACCAGGAAACTATAGACTAGTTAGCTTAACATCTGTGGTTGGGTAATACTACTTTCTACACCTGTATTTTCCATTAGTTAGAGGTTACTTACCTGTACTTGCTTCCTTTGTTTGTTCACCTCTAACTGTATTTGGGATCCTATACTTACTTGTCTAAGACACATGCCCTGATAGATGGGCTGTTCTGTGCAATCTGTGGCTAACCACCTTTCAGGTGCTTGTGCTTAATAATAGGGAATTTATTCATGGTGATGGTTTGGGGCAGTTATCCTCTCGTGACAAAGGCATTTGGTTGAAATGGATGACCTTTTTTTGTTACTTTGTTGGTTTGCTCTTCTCTTGGTTGATTGATCCACAGTCTTGCACTGGTATGTATATTCCTATTGACTTGCTGAAACAAATTATGTGATTCTAATATGATTTTTTTTTCATGAATATATATTTGTCTGTCTGTAGGAATGTTTTTAATGAATCGATACAATAAAGATTATATTAATATTGGTTATGTGAACCTGTGTGTGTGCGCTCAAATAGATTGATTGTAATAGGTCTCCCTTTCCTGTGCAGTATCAGAGTATTGTCATGGGTTACATTTCCCCAGCGCCGGCCGTGAAAATCTGGCTGCACTAACATGCTGCATCTCCCTTCAGACCACCAGGAATAAGAATTCCCTCCCTTAAGGAGGATAGAAAAAGCTTTTTTTTCTATCGTCCCTATACCCTACTACAGCATCCATATTCCCACTGCAATCCTTATCCACAGTATAGCTTCTATTCCCTACTACAACAACAGTGACCCACTACAACCCCTAACTCCCACTGTAGATACTATTCCTCCAAACATCTACCATAATAGAAACAATTTCCCCACTACAGCCCTCCTATCCCATACTATAGCCACTGCCCCCACTGCAGCCTCTATTCCCTTACTGCCACTACCCTTTGCCTATGCCCACTACAACCCATATTGCCCACTATAGTCACTATCCCCACACTATAGCATAGCCCCTTCCCCCCACCAAAGCCCCCTTTCCCTGCAGATTAGAGGTAGTGCATGACAACTGGGATTTTCTCTAGTCTGCAGGCAGAACCGAAAATAAAATTTCTCCTCAATATTATAAAGTGCCACCATACAGTTCTTTGCCTGCTTCTGGCTGGATAAATAGTAAGGCTTACAATTTATTATTTCTATTTGCACTGGAGCATGGTGAGAGAGCTGCGGCTTGGGAGGCTCTGCTCCAGGTTTCCATTGAAGTGCCGGCTGGAAAGGACTCTTCCTCCATCTTAATCAGGTGTAACGCATGCTGGGCGCCTGGGTTTCACCTTCATATCTAACTTCTGCTGATACCGTGCTGGGTAAGGCAAAGATGCACATGTACTAAGCGCTCCTGACAGTAAAACGCATGCACAGGTTGTGAAACATTCCGCCACAATGCGATTTACGTTATTTCAGGCGCCAAAATTCATACATCCAAATGGATCTTGAATTTCAAGGACCAAGGAGTATATTTAAATCCAGTAGCAACTACCTGTTTGCCAGGTACACTCAGTCTGTTGCAGTGTGTTCTCACCTGCCCTCCAGAACACTCTGAGGCTATTAAGATAAGACTTTTTGCTTTTATCTTCTGGATTCTAGTCTGATCTTGCCCTAGATTAGTATTAAATATCCCCCCGGCCCCCTCATTTCAGTATGTCTAATCCAGAATCCACTGAGAGGCACAAACTATGCTGCATGGATATAACAGGAAAATATGTGCAGTTTGATCAAAATAAGCTAAAAAGTTAGAAATGTCCTGGTTTCAGCAGAACTTATAACAGACCTTTTGGATATGAGATATACAGCTGTTCTGCCTGTGCAGGCATCTGTTAGTTCTTAACCGACTAGCACATCTCCTTTAAAGGGACACTGTAGTCACTATAACCATTTCATCGCTTTGAATTGGTTATAGTGCCTGGAGTGCCCTGACACTGTCCCTCCATTCAGTGTTGCACCATGTTCATGCAGTATGCCCCAAAATAAGAGTCCCTGGCCACCCACAGTCCGGCTCCTTCAGTATGTGTAGCTAAGGCAGAAATTACACACTTCCTTGTTGTCATACCCATTCATACCGTCAGTTGGAGCTCTGACGGGCTAAAAACAGTCAGTTGACACTCTCAACCAATCACAGCTGCCCATTATTGCTCAGACTAATACTTCCTTATTAGCCAAAGCAGCACAGAGGGGATGGACTGCCGGGGTCTCTTGTTTAGCATTAAAACATTAAAAACTGTTTAATGCTGAAAGAAATGGTGGTACAAGGGGACTCCAGACACAATAATCAGTTTAATGAGATGGAGCAGATACAGTGCTTATGGTGTCCCTTTAAGGAAACAGTCTAGAATGTCGGAATACTCTGATTCCAGTTTAGAATCCTCCTGTTATAAATCTTCTGAGGATGACTCCAATGATTTCTCTAAGGAAGAATGTTGTTTTCCTGAAGACGGCATACTCAAGCTTATCAAAAAAGTTCAAGCTTTAATGGAAAATATCCAGCGGAAAAGCTTTTTTATATCTAAACATTTCAAAACAATCTTTTCTATTAAAGAGGAACCAGAGTGTAAATTGGAGGATTTATCGAAAGTAGACGTTTCCATTGCCCAACTAAGGAATTAGACTGCATTACCTATTGGAGATTCCAGTGCCTTGAAAGATGCTATGTTAAACATATTTACTCTTTCTTAAAGAAACTCTTTATCTCCTGAGCATTTCAAAACACAGCCCTGATTGCAGATACGTTGGTGGCCAAGGCTCAGATGCTCTGGCTAGAATCTCTAGAAAAAGTTTATGTGGGAGAATCCAAAGTGGATCTGATTTTTTTTTGCTAGACTCCTCTGCTGAAAGCCTTAATATTTCAGAAAAATCTATGGGATTATCTACAGTGGCAAGGATGGCAGTTTGATTGAGAAATTTATCAGCAAACTCTCTCTGTTCTCTTTGTGATCTACCTTTTGAACCATTCAGACTTTAGATGATTTATAAAAACAAATTAAAGAAGGTTAAAAAAAAAGCCTTGCCTGAAACTATAAAAAGAAATTATGAAATAAGAATGGCTCCTTTTGGAGAAACTCTGCCATAGGTCAGAATACCTCATTTTATTACAGAAGAAAAGATAAATATTCGGACATAAAGAGCAAAAACTTATGATGACACGCCAGTAGAAGGAAGGTTTATTCATTTTTTTCTAAAACACAGGAACAGACTACGTCAGACAGAAGAGTTATTTCAATTGTAAAAAATGGGTATCACCTGGAACTCTCAAATTCCAAAAAGGAACTTTTTCCACTCTTCAGCTGCAGAAGCATTGCTATTGAGAGGAGTAATAATTATGCATCAAAAGAATATTATAGAAATCATCCAAACTTTAACTTTTTAAAGAATCTCTCTTGTGACAAAGCCAAATGGAACATTCAAACCCATTCTGGACCTAAAAGCAGAAAACAAGTTGATAATAAAAAATAAATTTAGCATCAATGCAAATCCAAACAGGACATAAACTAAGCTGTCTAGATTTAAAGGATGCATATCTGCACATACCAATAGCATCATAAGATTCCCCATCAGGTTTTTAAAGTCTGGTCCTTCATTTCCTGTTCAGGGTTCTACCATATTTCTTTCATTAGCTCCAAGAATGTTCACAAAATGCTGGTAGTTATCACTGCATCCTTAAGATGAAAAGGTTTGAATATTATATATTATGCCTTACTTAGACCACTGGCTAATAATAGCTCCCTCAAAAAAAACTACTCTTTCTAGACCTCAAAACTGCTTTGCATTTTTTAACACATCATGGTTGATTAAAAAAATAGAAAAATCAGAACTAGTACCCTCTTAAAGGATTCAGTTTCTTGGAGTCATTTTAGATTCTGTTCAAGTGAAGATATTTTTATCAGAGGAAACAAGAAACAAGAAAGAAACCCTTTCAGTCTATCCAGAAGCTCAAAAGTGTCAGGAAACTGACAGGGATCCAATACGCAGAGTGCGCACAGAAGGAGGTACGTATACCGGACCTTAGAATGGCCGGACTAACGTAAGGACAAAGCAAGAATAGTCAAAAGGTAAGCCGAGGTCAAGGGAGCCGGAGGACAGGTAAGCGAGATACAAGCCGAGTCAAAGGAGAGGAGAGGACAACAGAAGACAAAAGACAAGCAAGGGTCAAAACCGGAAACACAAGATAAAGAACGCGCTGAGTGACTAGCAAGCTAGAACCACGACAGGGCAATGAGCAGTAGTAAAGGTTTCCTTTAAATACCCTGTACCTAAATAGAGACCACGCCCCCAAAAGGTCCGGAATAGCGGTTCCCGGCACTTTATGCAAATGCCGACGTCATGACGTCGACGCTAGCCGTCGCGTCATAAAAGGGGGAGGAGCTAGCGCGGCCGGCGCGAAAACGGCCGGAATATGCCGAAATGCTAGGGGAAGGGAGCCCCTAAGCAGAGAGGATGTCCTCCCTGGATACATCACCAACAGGTACCCTGACAGTACCCCCCCTTCTAGAAACGCCCACCGGGCGGATGGGACCGGGCTTAGAAGGAAAACGAACGTGGAAGGCCCGAAGAAGACGAGGAGCATGCACGTCTATACCAGGAACCCAAGACCTCTCTTCTGGACCATAACCTTTCCAGTCTATGAGGTATTGCAGCTTCCCCCTAGAAATACGAGAATCAAGGTTGGACTTGATGATATATTCCTCCTGACCATCCACACGGACCGAGGATGGAGGAGCAGAGCGGGAGGAAAATCTGTTACAAACAAGAGGTTTCAATAACGACACATGAAAAGAGTTAGGGATGCGTAGAGTAGGAGGTAGATCCAGCAAATAAGAAACCAGGTTGATCCTCCTCAGTACCCTGTAAGGACCAATGTAACGAGGAGCAAACTTCAAGGAAGGAACTTTCAGGCGAATGTGTCTGGTACACAACCAGACCCTATCCCCCGGAGAAAAAATAGGAGCAGGACGTCTACGCCTATCAGCATGTGACTTAAACACCGCGGAACTACGTTCAAGAATTTGTCGAGTCTGATCCCACAACTTTCTCAGGTTGGCTATATGAATATCAACCGACGGTATACCCTGGGAAGGAGACACCGACGGAAGAACAGTAGGGTTAAAGCCATAGTTCAAGAAAAAGGGGCTATTATGAGTGGAACCACAAACAAGGTTGTTGTGAGCAAACTCCGCCCAAGGAATCAGACCGACCCAGTCATCCTGGTGTTCAGAAACAAAACAACGTAGATATTGCTAAATTTTTTGGTTAGTGCGTTCGGCTGCTCCGTTAGATTGAGGATGATAGGCCGAAGAAAAATTCAGTTTGATGCCCAACTGTGAACAGAAGGATCTCCAAAAACGGGAAATAAATTGGGAACCCCTGTCTGACACAATCTCATTGGGAATACCATGTAAGCGGAAAATTTCTCTAGCAAATATCACGGCCAGTTCGGGGGAGGACGGAAGTTTAGGCAAGGGAACGAAATGAGCCATTTTAGTAAACCTGTCAAGGACCGTGAGGATAACTGTATGCCTATTGGAAGCCGGTAGATCAACAATAAAATCCATAGCCAAACAAGCCCAAGGTTTGTTGGGAACGACTAAGGGCTGCAATAAACCACAAGGGAGATCCCGCGGAAGTTTATTCCTGACACAAACATTACAAGCCTTGACAAAGTCTTCCACATCCCTACGTAAACCGGGCCACCAGAAGTCTTTGGAGATCAGGCAGTAAGTTTTGTGGATGCCGGGGTGACCAGCGATCTTGCTATCGTGAAAACAGCGAATAATGTCCACTTGGAATTTGGGAGACACGAACAAGCGGCCCACAGGAGTACGTTCGGGAGCAAGAGATTGTTCATTCTTAATATCAGCGAGCAATGGAGAGTGTATTTTGACATTGGTGTTGGCGATAATATTGACTTCAGGAATAATAGGGAACAAAGTATCCTCTGTAGAGGTGGTAGATTCGTGCTGACGTGACAAAGCGTCTGCCTTAGTGTTTTTAGAACCAGGCCTGTAAGTAAGCACATAATTAAAGTGTGTAAGGAACATAGACCAACGTGCCTGCCTGGCAGATAATCTTTTGGCCTCCCCCATATACGATAAATTCTTGTGGTCAGTCAAGATAGTAACTGGGAGGACGGTGCCCTCTAACAAATGTCTCCATTCCTTTAATGCCATAATGATAGCTAAAAGTTCTCTATCACCAATGTCATATCTCCTTTCAGTGTGTGATAGTTTCTTGGAAAAAAAACCGCAAGGGTGCAGCGGCTTATCTAAACTTTGTCTTTGGGACAACACTGCGCCTATCCCTGTTTCAGACGCATCAACTTCAAGTAAAAAGGGTAGAGGTATCAGGATGAACTAATACAGGTGCTGAGGCAAAAGACTGTTTGAGCGTTTCGAAAGCAGATAAAGCCTCAGTAGACCAGGTTTTGGTATCGGCTCCTTGTTTGGTCATATTAGTGATAGGAGTGATAACAGAGGAGTACCCTTTAATAAAACGTCTGTAATAATTAGAAAATCCAAGAAATCTTTGTATGGCTTTGAGTCCCTTAGGTAAAGGCCAATCTAAAATCAATTTTAGTTTGGTCGGGTCCATCATAAACCCGTCTTTGGAAATTACGTAACCTAAGAAAGTTACCTGAGACTGGTCAAAGCTACATTTTTCCAATTTACAATACAATCCATGTTGTAAAAGTTTCTGTAATACCTTTCTGACTTGTCTATGATGTGAGTTAATGTCTCTAGAATGGATTAGTATATCATCCAAATATACAATTACACATTCATGTTGGAATTCTCTAAGAACTTCATTGATCAAGTCTTGGAAGGCGGCCGGGGCGTTACAAAGCCCAAACGGCATTACGGTATACTCATAATGCCCGTAACGGGTATTAAATGCTGTCATCCATTCATCTCCTTGTTTAATTCGCACTAAGTTATATGCTCCTCTTAAGTCAAGTTTAGTAAAAATACTCGAGCCCTTTAGTCTGTCAAAGAGTTCAGTAATCAAAGGAATAGGGTAAGCATTTCTGATAGTAATTTTGTTCAATCCCCGATAGTCTATACAAGGACGTAAGGTATAGTGATGTACCGAACGGTTCGCCGGCGAACGGTTCCTGGCGAACATAGCATGTTCGCGTTCGCCACGGCGTGCGAACATATGCGCGGTTCGACCCGCCCCCTATTCGTCATCATTGAGTAAACTTTGACCCTGTACCTCACAGTCAGCAGACACATTCCAGCCAATTAGCAGCACAGCCTCTCTAGCAGACCCTCCCACCTACTGGACAGCATCCATTTTAGATTCATTCTCAAGCTGCATGCTTAGTAAGTGGAGGGAAAGTGTAGCTGCTGTTCATAAGATAGGGAAAAGCATAGCTAGGTTAGGGATAAGGGTATGCTTTTTTTGGATTTTTTTTTTCTATCTAATGTAAATGCACTTAGTTGTCTGCCACTGCTGCCAGCTTCTGTGTCAGGCCCACAGTGCCCATTTCCCCAGTCAGTGCCACCAATTACATCTGGTGTCACAATAGCTTGGATTTAAAAACAAAAAACTTTTTTCACTGTTATAGATTG
>CAKOES020000174.1:17767-43320 GCA_933207985.1 Pelobates cultripes
TGTGTCCGTGTGCATCAGGGGCTCTGAGGACAGGTGTCAATCCATATGTCAAGTTGTCAATATGTCATATGTCAGGTGTCAATCCATATTGATTGTGATTTAGGAATGTTAGGTGATTTCTGCCTTTATGGATTAAAACCAGACTCTGTATCAACTGTGTAATTTTCCATGGGAGTTTTGCCATGGATCCCCCTCCGGCATGCCACAGTCCAGGTGTTAGTCCCCTTGAAACAACTTTTCCATCCCTATTGTGGCCAGAAGAGTCCCTGTGTGTTTTAAAATTCGCCTCCCCATTGAAGTCAATGGCGTTTCGGGCGGTTCGCCGGTTCGCGAACATTTGCGGAAGTTCGCGTTCGCCGTTCGCGAACCGAAAATTTCGGGTTCGCGACATCACTATACAGGACGTCTGTTGCTACCGTTTCTGGTATTCCTCTAAAACGTACATTATTTCTCCTGGCACGGTCCTCCATGTCCGCCACTTTTCTTTTCAGTTGTTGATGTTCTTCCGTGAGATTTTGTACAGTATCCACTAGCTCACTGTGTTCAGTGCACAGTTCCTCCATACGGGCCTCCAGGCTATTTGTACGTTCTCCGAGATCAGATATGTCTCGTTTTATTTCATTGGTCACTTGTTTGAGGTCTGCCTGTAGGGAGACTCTGAACTCCTGGAGCATTGAATACAGCCTTTTCTCCGTCACCGGAGGGTCTGTGTACCGAGTGGTCTCTTGTTCGGAGTCTGAAACAGCTTCCGAGGCTTGTGAGAGTTGCAGGCCATTGCCGCCATCTTGGACGGGCCACGGTCACGTTTAGGTAAACGGAGTTGATCCGTGAGTTTGGTTTGTTTAGCAGGTGCCATAGTGTGGTCTGCTATGCAGGGGGTATTTCGTTGATATTTTGGGTGGGATTTGCTACGATTTACCAGGCTAACGGGTCAGTTAGGCCGGGAGCACTCACTCCATGCGTCCTCTCTACTCGGCAGTTGGACACGCCCCTAACAAGGTCCTCCTTTAATTTGATGACACTAACAGTTTCAGACAGAAAAAGATTTATGTGCAGACAATTCACTTCATTATGTAATCATGAATGGTTATGTATAACTCGTTATAGTGATGTAATATTCAAATAATCAAACATAATGTATCTTCAGATAGTTCTCTTATCTCTTCTAGGATGGTGCCCTATTGATTAGAAGACCTCAAAGTAACATCTTAGATTTGTTTAAGAAAATTGTTCTCATCACATTTTATATCTGTCAAAAATGGATTTGTCAGAATGTATTTGTATGACCTTTGTTTTCCTGTTGTACGTAGCTTTTGGAATATGTACACATTCTATAAATAAAATTAATAACAATATGGTTTTGACGTTTATGCAATATATGGTGGTACTAGCTGACATTAGACAATTCATTTTTATCCAAGCATTATTATATAACATTTCCTCCAGACAATTATAGCTTCTAAAATGTTATACTCCAAGCCAAGCCAAATACTCTCAAAAATCATCAACGGATAGTTTCCCAAACTATGCTTCTGGAGAAACCAGCATGCGTTGGGGACGTTCTTTCCACATTATTCCTTGTCTAACATTGGCAACATGGATGTGGTCTTAGCTGTGCTTCTGTGAGCTATTGTATTATGCAGAAAACCAGGATTTCATAAAGGAACTATATTTCCTGGCTTTTATTAGAAATTAACACTGAGTGTCAAATACTTGTGGTATGAACTGTCAAACCAGAATCTTGGAGTGCAGGATGTTGGCACTTATCTCTAGTTGACAAGTTGGGCTTCCTTAGCAATAATTGTAAGACATTGCTTAATGAGAAAGAAAAGTAAGAAAATAGATTTATCAGGTATTTAACAAAATAAAAATGCATTTTTGGCAGTCCCAATGACTAGGTTGGAAATTTTTGCAATAGATGTTTAAACTCTTTGTATGCAAGCCAAGTGAAATAATAGCATATAGTTATTCTAACATCTGTCTCATCTGCAAGGATATATATTAACCTCACTTGGAAAACTATTCAAAGTCTGAATTACATTAGCCCAGCTTTGGTACAATAATTTATAGGAATCCATGGAAATATTAGTTACACAATGGGTTCTAATATATTTTCACTGAAGCATATATATTGTCTGAACTTTGACTATGATATATATTCTTTCGAGAGTCAATATTTGTTCATGGAGGTAACTTGTTCTGTCCTGTGGTACTCATGGTAGGTGACAATCTAGGGAAGTTTAAAGGACCACTATAGGCACTCAGACCACTTCAGCTTAATGAAGTGGTCTGGGTGCCAGGTCCAGCTAGGGTAAACCCTTTTTTCTTCAGAGAAACTGCTATGTTTACATTAGGGTTAATCCAGCCTCTAGTGGCTGTCTCATTGACAGCCACCAGAGGCGCTTGCGTGCTTCTCACTGTGATTTTCACAGTGAGAAGACGCCAGTGTCCATAGGAAAGCATTGTGAATGCTTTCCTATGAGACTGGCTGAATGCGCGCGCGGCTCTTGCCGCGCATGCGCCTTCAACCGAGGAGGAGGAGAGCTCCCCGCCCGGCGCTGGAGAAAGAGGTAAGTTTAACCCCTTCCTCACCCTAGAGCCCGGCGGGAGGGGGACCCTGAGGGTGGGGGCACCCTCAGGGCACTATAGTGACAGGAAAACGAGTATGTTTTTTAGGTCCTTTAATACCCAGAGCAATTACAAGCTTATCACTAATCATTACCTTTTTCTAGACATATACTGGATTCCAGAAGTCTTTTCCATGCATCTAGAGTTGATTTCAAAATTTCTTCTGCTCTATAGAATTCTTACTCTTAGAGTGATTTGCTTTGGGTTCTTAAGACTTACATTACAACCACTTATCTCTACCCCTGCAACAGCCCTGCCCCTGGCCACGCCACCATTCACACCTCTGAAATTAAAGTGTCCCTCTTTGCCCATTTGAAATGTTGGGAGTAAAAATACACTGAAAATGCTTCTTTAATATATGTGTACATTCAGTGGCGTACCTACCATGGTCGCAGGGGTCGCAGCTGTGACGGGGCCCCTCAATGCAGGGGGCACGGCCGCAGCCATGACCCCTGTGACCGTGGGCCACCTATATGCAGCTCCCTCCCTGTTCCCCCTGTCCTATGACCACCTAATGGACCTGAGTGTGTGTATATGAGTGTTTGTGTGTGTCTGAATGTGTATGTGTCTGTAAGTATGTCTGAGTGTGTGTGTGTGTATGTCTGTAAGTGTATGTTTGTCTCAGTGTGTGTATGTGTCTGTAAGTGTATGTGTGTCTCAGTGTGTGTGTGTCTGTGAGTGTGTGTGTCTGTAAGTGTGTTTCTGTGTGTGTCTGTGAGTGTATGTGTCTGTGAGTGTACGTGTGCATATGTTCGAGTGTGTGTATATGAGTGTATGTGTGTGTGTCTCTACATGTGTCTGTATGTATGGGTCTCTGTGTGTCTGTATGTATGTGTCTGCATGTGTATCTGTTTGTCTGCATGTGTGGGGGAGCAGGGACGTGTAGGAGATAGATGTATGGGGGGGCCCCAGGGCAATTTTTGCACCGGGGCCCCTTGGTTTCTAGTTACGCTTCTGTGTACATGTGCCTTAAACCAATTTCCTTCTCACTCAATACTTTAGCAGAACAATAGCATACCGTTGTGTTCTTGTCACGGTAGTTTACCCCAACACGCAAGATTTAGTCCAACAATCGACAGAGCAGATACGTCTTACCAGACCTTAGAATGTCAGGACTCGCCGTATAGCAGAGAATAGACAGAGTCAAGAACAAGCCGAGGTCAAGGGAACAAAGAGACTGCGAGAACAAAAACTAGCCAAGGTCT
Source organism: Pelobates cultripes (assembly GCA_933207985.1). NCBI lineage: Eukaryota > Metazoa > Chordata > Amphibia > Anura > Pelobatidae > Pelobates > Pelobates cultripes. Next base: position 21,601 of record CAKOES020000174.1, read on the forward strand.
GGTACACAGTAGACAGTAAGCCGGCAAACAAGACTAAACAGGGATAGAGAGATAAACGGAGTCAGATACAAAGCCAAGGTCAAGCACGAAAAATCACAACTGAACACAACAAGCGCTAAAGGGAATTGAAACAGAAACCACAATAGGGCAGGGAATTAAGGGAGAGGTAAGTATAAATACCCTAACCTTTACTTTGATTGGCCCCTGTCATATCCACGCCCCCAAAATGTGAGTGTATGGGGAATGTGGGATGACAGGGGCCAATGGGAGACCGTTGTATTTTTTGGCTCCCACTGCCCCTTTAAGAGCATGCCTGAGACGCGCGGCACGCTCTTAGAGCTAGGCGGGACACATGACCGCATCTCGCGGTCCGTGCCCGCCTTCATCCGAGAGCCGCGCGCGGCGGGAAGAGAGGACCTCGGCCGGCCCCCGGGTAAGGTAAGTACCGCTACAGTTCTTCAGAATCTCCAATAATGTTTTTTTCTGAGGTGTCACGTGCGTGGGCTATAGGCCCAGCCGAGACAGTGGGGAGAGTGTGGAAGTGACAGGGTTAATGACACCAGACCCCTGGTTACCTGTTGCTAGTCCCAGCAACCACTCAATTAACCCCTGCAATCCCTTCTACACTAACCCCCTTAGTACACACTTTACTGCCACCACCAAGACTTTTAAACCCGGGCGTCTTAGGTTACCCCACACACAGGAGAATTATAGTATCACAGTTCTACTTTTACTGATAAAACATATACAGTTAACCCTTTTTGGTAACGTGTTTACCTGAGCTTTCCTCTGGAGAGTGAAGCTCATAGAGAACAGAGACACAAGCTGATTAAGTAAACATTTAATCTGGCAAAAAGGATTCACAGTGCTGAGTACAAAATACAGAAATAAATGACATACAGATAACAAATTGCACAACAGTACATAAAATAAAATAGGAGAAAACACAAGAAATTCCTTACATGTAGTTACCCCATATAGAATTCTTGTGGGAGTCTTAGATGGTATAGGTCTCCTAGAAGTTGCTGACAAAAGAAAAATGAATAACTGAACTGGATAGTCCAGCACCCTCATTATATATCAAACTTAGTTGTTTCTCAGTGGGCAGACCCCTGGGGGGGTAGGGGGGATCAGAGGGGGTTGGTCTGGCAGTCTATTGCCCACTCTATGAAATTCCTTGTGTCCAGCTCTGGTGATGGCTATCTAGATGTTTTATGGTCTAGGCCTGGTGCAAGATCAAAGACCACAATAAATGTCATCCCAAGGTTTACAAAAAAACAACTCTTAACATATATAAACACACATCAAACACCAACTCATGCTTTTGGCATGACATGAGGCATATCAAACTTCTGTACAGAAATTAGCAATAATGATGGAATAAAGTCCTTCTCTGGTAAAGATGTTAATAACATTTGCAAGCAAAATGCTTAGATGGAAACTTTTCTGCTCCTATCTTACTTGCTTACATAGTGACTACATCATTACACTGCTCCCAGGGCCGTCTTTACTGCGGGGCAAACGGGGCAAACGGGGCAGCTGCCCCAGGCCCAGTTACTCTTGGGGGCCCGAAGCAGCTGCACCGTGGGCCCCGCTGACCTCAAGCATTTTTCCCAACTGCCGGTGCAGCCATGCACCCGGTGGGCTTCTGTCAGCAGGGGCCCGGTCTTGCGCTCTGGCGCTTTAAGAGCAGCCAGAGCGCAGCCGGCTAGGAGCAAGTGACGGCTGCACGTCACTTCCTCCCATAGAGAGAGGAGCGCGCGGGAGGAGGAAGAGGCAGAGCGGTGGGGGTCTGGGCCGAGCTAGCCAGACCCCAACTCCCAGCAGCTTCAGCCACTGGTAGGAAAGTCACCCTCCAACGTAGAAAGGGTGGGTTTAATAGTGTAAATTTTGCATGTGTATCTGTGAATGTGTCAGTATGTCTGTCAGTGTGTGTGTCAGTATGTCTGTCAGTATGTCTGTCAGTGCGTGTGTCAGTATGTCTGTCAGTGCGTGTGTCAGTAGTCAGTGCGTGTGTCAGTATCTGTCAGTGTGTGTCAGTATGTCTGTCAGTGTGTGTGTCAGTATGTCTGTCAGTGCGTGTGTCAGTATGTCTGTCAGTGCGTGTGTCAGTATGTCTGTCAGTGTATGTGTCAGTGTGTGTCAGTATGTCTGTCAGTGCGTGTGTCAGTATGTCTGTCAGTGTGTGTGTCAGTATGTCTGTCAGTATGTCTGTCAGTGTGTGTGTCAGTATGTCTGTCAGTGTATGTGTCAGTATGTCTGTCAGTGTGTGTGTCATTATGTCTGTCAGTGCGTGTGTGTGTCAGTATGTCTGTCAGTGTATGTGTCAGTATGTCTGTCAGTTTATGTGTCTGTGTAAGTATGTCTATCAGTGTATGTTTGTGTGTCAGTTTGTCTGTATATCTGTGTGTGTATCTATATGTTGTCATTTTTTGTATCTGTGTGTTTGTCAGTGTGTATATATGTGTGTGTATCTGTATGAAGTCTGTGTGTGTGTGTATCTGCAAGTGTGTCAGGTGTGTATATGTGTGTCTGTGTAACTGCATGTGTGTCAGTGTTTGTATCTTTGTGTATGTCAGGATGTGTATCGGTGTGTCTGTATGTGTGTCATTGTGTATCTGTACGTTGTCTTTGTGTGTTTCAGTGTATCTGTATGTTATGTTATTAGTATGTGTGTCAGGGTGTGTATTTGTGTGTCAGGTTGTGTGCATATCTACGTATATGTGCATACATCTCAACATTCACACGCTAACACTACACACAAATACACCCCTGCATTCAAGCTTCAGCACAACATACAAATACACGTCTGTGTTAAACACCAACATTATATGTATACACACCCCTGCATTCAAAAACCAACACTACACATAAATACATGCTTACATTCAAACGCCAATGCCACATACAAACATATTCCATACAAAAACCTGTTTACATTGAAACACACAAAAACAGCTTAGTGCTAAATACAAACCTGCAAATATGGATAAATGGTAGAGCCCCAGCTGTCAAGGCATTCCTGGAGTTGCACAACAGATGGGGATCTACCTTTTAAACATCCTTGCAATAGGGAGGCCCAAAAAAAATATTCTTGCACCTCTCTACTTTAGTTAGCCACTGCGTTAAGGGTGATAACGTGTTTGCACGCCTGGGGAGGGTGTACATGGTCCAGGGGGCCCAAGCAAATGTTTTGCCCAGGGTCCAATCAATATTAAAGACGGCCCTGACTGCTCCCTTTGGTTATATACCCCTGTTATTACTATTGTCCTTTCTTTTACCAAAGGAATGTGATATTCTGTGTACTGCCAGATGACCTGACTGCTAGTATAAACGACTAGTTGCAAAACACTATTTGTCTACTCTAGACTCTAGAGCATGTCCTGCTATCTCTAATAGTATATGAGGCCAGGAGGTTAATCAACATATTGATACCGGAGAAACTGACGGAAGCAAAGCACAGAGGGATGGACACAGGTTTCTTCAGGAAGGAAGAGATTCTTTATTGGATCACCGATCGGGACTCAGAGGGACTAATGTCACCAAAAATACAGCAAGTTCTGAGCCCTGAACAATAGTGCAGGCTCCCTATATAGGCACATAACTCCTCCCATATTAAGCTCCACCCGCACATTCTCTTGACCAATCATTACAAATAAGAATTAACTTCCTGCTTGACCGCATGGCTTGTCCAGCACAATGGAGGAGGGGAATACTACATCCTGTATTCTTGCACATGCTCCGTACACTACTGATCGTATCTTGCCTCGTGCAACCAACTGATCGATACGTCAGCATATGCACGTACACATGCCACGTGGTAATCTCGGCCTACTAAATTTATTTTTACCGAGATTCCACCACATTCCCCCCTTTGATGCCTCTTGATATTTTACAATTACTTGAGGCATCACTTAACCTTGGTTTGCATACACCACAAGTTACCTTTGAACCAGACCAGACTTATCCTATGATGTGAATCTTCAACACTCGTCTTCCTGCATTGGTTCTCCCTGATCTAGAGCCTTATATTTATAAATTGCCATTATCTGTGCAGCAGCCTTCCTCTCTGCTATATTTTCTATCAGGCTTTGCACAGACCTAACTACTAAGGGTATAAGACACGGCAGGAGTAGACACAACATTAAAATCAGTAGGACTCCACCTACCACTGCCTTAAGCCCTCCAAACCACTCATACCAGCTACCAAACCAACTACTTGGATTGTACCCTTTCCATACCTGAGTAGGCACATGCGCTAGTTTAACCATATGGCTAGTAAGCTCAGCTATTGCTTGCCCTTCGTCATCTATTTGAAGACAGCAATTGCTCAGGTTAAACTTCCCACATACACCTCCCTCTACTGCCAAAAGATAATCCAAGGCTAATCTATTTTGGTAAACTGCTGTCCTCATCCTGGTATTATGCTTCGCTAGAAGATTGAGCGCTTGTGATGTCTCGTTAGTAATGATCTCAACCACCGCCTGTAACCTTATAATGCGGTTGAGCATATAAATAGGGGTTCTATAACCAAAGGTACCATCCTCTGCCCACGTGGCTGGCCCATAATAATCTATAATACGCTGGGGAGGCCATTCATTATCTTCCCAGGCACCTATCTCTATGGGTCCCCTTTTCTTCCTATGATTCACATCATACACTTTAACACCTAAAGTCTCACCTGTTTCAATAGGCAACAAGAAGAAGGATGGTTTTAACATACCCAACACACATGCCCCTTCCCAGTCCTGTGGTAACTCCGAATAGGCCTTCTTACCACAGATCCAGTACAAATTCGCTGGGGCTCTCCAGTTAGATGTGATGGATAGATCAAACCATACGTCCTTTAAATTGGCATATCTTGCAAACGGGTTAGATGGTTCTGAGACATTTGAAGCCGACCACCAAGTTGTATTCTTTGTATCATCATCATAAGCTTTTTGCCCTAGACAAGTTAATTCTCCTACAGAAGTATTATACATCATTCCTTTCCTCGCTATGCAAACATAACCTATGATGGAGGTCTTCAATCTCCACTCAGATTTACCTCTAACACTCATATGATAGTCGGCTTGTGTAGATATTAAGTGGTCAACTGCCTCAGAACCGGACATTACCTCCTTTGCTTCCCAAGGCCATTGGTCTCCCATGTTAGTACCTCCACACACATAGCAGTTGGTAACATTAAGACTACCGGCAATACTCTCGGCTAAATCAATGAACAAGTTTTTAGCATTATGGGGGATCTTATTATCTATGCTCATCTCTTCATAAAAGGAATGGTATACTTGATGAGTTTGGGAGGTTACCGTATCAGTCTCTATCCCTATAAACAATATTGTCCCAGGGTCTAAACCCGTCCCATATATTTGAAACCCAAATAAATTACCATATTTATCTAAGAACTTGTCAGGGTTATTTATAAGTATATGGATTGGATTGCATTCCATAGACTTACAATATGGATCAGTAGGCAACTTAGTCACAATCATGTCCTTGTCTGCTGTCTGTCCCCAAGTCGCCCACCCCACACAAGACCAATATGGGCAGAAGTTATAATCTCTATTTGGGCATCTTGGACTTACATATTTATTTTTACTACTGGGACAAATATATTTATCGTTAGACCCATACGTCCTCTCCCATCTAAGATCCCCACATACATTCCACGGCTTTCTACCACTTGATATTGCTTTACACGCATCAAATAGCAGAGCACCTGAAGAATATACGGATTTTAATACCGTCTTATTAATTAGGGTCCCCTGAGAATCTCCATTTCTGAGAGTCAACCAAATTGTACGGGGTTGATACTCAGGACTGAAGCACTTAGGTTCTCCTACTCCTAAATGACACACACTATATTCTATATTTAAGTATCTACATCTTGATACATCTCCTTTACACTCATATTGCGAATGCCAAATTAGGGTCTGGGATATATGGTTACCTGTTCTTGTAGTCTTAATGCATACCTCACAGCTAGGAGTGTTGGTACCTCTACCTTCCTGAATATAAAAATACACATAAATAAACATTATTAAAAATACATCTTTCGTCGTCATCCTCAGTCTTCGTCCGTGTGAAGGCACCTCAGCTTCCAGGATGTAAGGACTGCAGGGAATGGAGTTCTGCTCGTCTTCACAGGGGTCCCCTCAAGACTTTCCCTGACTTATACACTCGTTGGTGAGTGGACAGGCTTTATTATGGCCTTCTCACTCACTTACCAAGTCTCTGAAACAATAAAATTTGTAATCTACAAGGTTCCTCGTCACTCCGACTGAGTCGTGCGTTTTAACCGGATCTTGCAGGGATTCTCTGGATTTGCTGTAACTTGCCAGGAATCGGCTGCTGCTGGTTTAACCCTGGAGTGATGTATCCACGGAGCCACTTCGGCTACTTTTATCGCTGTAGGGGTAGACAGAAGAACAACATAAGGACCTCTCCACTTGGGCCCTAACGGCACATTATTCCACTCTTTAATCCACACTTGGTCGCCTGGGTGGTAACTATGAATTGGGGGATAAATATTCACAGGTAATCTATCTTGTACCCATTTCTGTACCTCCTCCATAGTCTTACCCAACTCTACAACCTGCTGCCGGGTAATTCCTTCTCCCAACTGACTCAAATCCCCCCTTAAGTTACCAAGCACGGGAGGTGGTCGCCCGTACATGATTTCAAAAGGAGAGAGGCCCATCCTTCTGGTAGGTGTACTACGGATTCGCAATAGAGCTATGGGCAAGAGAACGTTCCACTTAAGTTGGGTTTCCTGACACATTTTAGCCAACTGATTCTTAATAGTTCTATTCATTCTCTCTACCTTACCAGAACTCTGGGGTCTATATGCCGTATGAAGCCTCCACTTTATACCAAGCATATGAGTCAATTGTTGTAGGCACTGATGAACAAAGCTGGACCATTGTCCGATCCTATAGAGCAGGGTAGTCCATATCGGGGTATTATTTCTCGTAGCAGGAATCTCACGACTTCTCCTGCTTTCTCTGTACGAGTAGGACATGCTTCTACCCAGCCTGAATAGGTGCACACCACTACCAGCAGGTAGCGATGTCCACCCGATTTAGGCATCACTGTATAGTCAATTTGTAAATCGGACATGGGAAGTCCCCCCATAAACTGGACTCCTGGTGGCTTTACTGGTCCTTGTCTTGCATTATTTTTAGCACACGTTACACATCTACGTACAATGGCCTGAGTCAAGTTGGACAATCTTGGTATGTAGAAATGTTTTCTGAGAGATTCTTCTGTACTGTCTCTCCCAGAATGTGTCCCGTTATGATAGTTTTGGACAATTTCTACCGCTAGTGATGCTGGAATAACTATTCTTCCATCTTCTAACTGATACCATTTGTTCTCCAAATACTTTCCAGGTTCAGTCCTTAACCACTCCTCTTCTTGAGCTGTATAAATTGGAGTCCATTGAGACAGTGGAGTTGGTATAAGAGCAGCTATATGCCCCACATATTCCTGTCTTCCTGATTCAGCAGCACGCTTAGCTGCACTATCTGCCATCCGATTCCCTTTGGTTACATCACCATCTCCTCTCAGATGCGCCCGACAATGTATAATACCGACTTCTTTCGGCTCCCACACTGCTTCCAATAGTTGTAGGATCTCAGCTGCGTATTTGATTTCTTTGCCTTCTGAATTCAATAGTCCTCTTTCTTTATACAAAGCTCCGTGGGCATGAGTGGTTAAAAACGCATACTTGGAGTCCGTGTAGATGTTCACTCTTAAACCTTCAGCCAATTGTAACGCTCGTGTCAGTGCTATCAATTCTGCCTTTTGTGCTGATGTTCCTTTTGCCAGTGGCCGAGCTTCTATCACCTTGTCTATCGTTGTTACTGCATATCCTGCATAGCGGATCCCTTCTTTTACATAACTACTGCCGTCGGTGTAATATTGAACATCAGGGTTCTGGATGGGAAAATCACGAAGATCTGGTCTACTTGAAAATACTTCATCCATTACTTCCAAACAATCATGTTGACTTTCAGTAGGTTGTGGCAAAAGGGTAGCTGGATTTAAGGTATTTACAGTCTCTAAATGCACTCTTGGGTTTTCACACAACATTGCTTGATACTTGGTCATACGGCTGTTACTAAACCAATGATTTCCTTTGTAATCCAACAACGTCTGTACTGCATGTGGAACTCGTACATAAAGTTCTTGACCCAGAGTGAGTTTATCGGCTTCAGCTACTAGCAGGGCGGCTGCAGCTACAGCTCTTAGACAAGGTGGAAGTCCGCTGGCCACTGCATCCAGTTGCTTAGACATGTAGGCAACAGGTCTTTGCCATGATCCCAAGTACTGTGTCAATACTCCCACAGCCATTCTTCTTTGCTCATGTACATACAGGTAGAATGGCCGTGTGTGGTCAGGTAGACCTAATGCTGGGGCACTCATCAAAGCCCTCTTCACATCTTCGAATGCCGTTTGCTGTTCTTGAGTCCATAAGAAGGGGTCGTGCTCTGTACCTTTGATAGCTGCATACAGAGGTTTTGCCAGTATCGCGTAGCTGGGAATCCATATCCTACAGAAGCCTGCTGCCCCCAAGAATTCTCGCACTTGTCTTCTATTCCTGGGTATCGGTATTTGGCACACAGCTTCTTTTCTCTCTGGCCCCATAATTCTTTGACCTTCAGAGATATGGAATCCCAGATATTTGACAGTTGGCAAACACAACTGAGCCTTCCTTCTTGACACCTTGTATCCTGCCTTCCAGAGAATGTGTAGTAGATCGTGCGTTGCTTGCTGACATACTTCCTTTGTAACTGCTGCTATCAACAAGTCATCTACATATTGTAATAATACACACTCTCCTGGGATAGACTCGAAATCTAGTAGATCTTGACTTAGAGCTGAACCAAATAGGGTAGGTGAATTTTTAAACCCCTGGGGCAATCTTGTCCAGGTCATTTGGCGTTTCGAGCCCGTTACAGCATTTTCCCATTGGAAAGCGAAGATACATTGGCTTTCTGCGGCAATTCGGAGGCAAAAGAAGGCATCTTTGAGATCTAAGACTGTAAAGTAAGTAGCCCCGCCCGGAATTAAAGCAAGCAGGTTATATGGATTGGGCACGACTGGATGTATACTAACAACCGCATCATTGACTGCTCTCAAGTCCTGCACAGGTCGATACTCATCTGTACCGGGCTTTTGAACAGGCAGCAATGGGGTGTTCCAGGGGGAAGTACAGAATTTTAGGATACCATACCGTATGAACTTATCCAGATAAGATTGGATGTTCTTCTTAGCCTTCTGCGGAATATGATATTGTCTCAGGCTTACTGGATAAACCCCAAGTTTTAGTTCGATTTTAATAGGTGGAATATTGCGGGCCAGTCCTGGTGGGTTGTTCTCTGCCCAAACTCCTGGTATGTTAAATAAGGATTCATCACTCCTCGGGTTTTGGCTAGTCAACACTGTATAAAGTCGCCACTCTTCTTCCTTTGGTACGGACAATGTCATAATACCTGAGGGTCCATTAAACTTTAAGGATGTTGTTCCATTTGGTAGGAACGTAATCTGCGCTTGTAATTTGGATAGCATATCACGTCCCAGCAATTGGACTGGACACTCAGGCATATAAAGGAATTGATGTTTTACTACGTGGCCTCCCAATGTACAGAGTCGACTTTTAAGAACCGGTTTTTCAGCACTTCTTCCAGTTGCTCCTATTACAGTAATAGTTCTTCCAGATGGAGGAGCAACTTGATTAGTCACCACCGAATGTTCAGCACCAGTGTCGATCATGAACGCACTCCTTTTTCCCCCTATTGATACATCGACCATAGGCTCCGCTCGACCAAGGGGGATGGAGCCCGGTCGGTATCAATAGTCCTCCATGACCGTGTCAGCCAATCCCACAAAGTCCCTACCTTCTCTATCGCGGGACCTTTGCGCTGCTGGATAGTACCTATCTTCCCTTACACTTCCTCTGTTCCCATTACTCCCTCTATTACCATTACTCCCTCCGGGGCCTCCTCTACCTCTCGCTCTGCCTCTAAAGTTTCCGTAACCTGCCCTGGGTAAGTCTCTCTCATACTGCTCTCTTTGCGGACACTCGTTCCTCCAATGCCCTTCTTCCTTACAGTACGCGCACTGATTCCTACTCAAAGGCTCCCTATTCCATCTACCATCGCCTCTATCTGGGCCCCGTCTATCTACGCCTGCGATCGCTACCGCTAGCATATCTGCCTTTCTACGCATCTTGCGCTCTTCCTCTTTCTTACTTTCTGTTTCCCTATTCATATATACTTTGTTCGCTACCTCCATTAGTTGGGTGATAGACATACCTGCAAACCCTTCTAATTTCTGTAGCTTGCGCTTAATATCTCCGTAAGCTTGGCTGACAAAGGCGGAGTTTACCATTCGGGAATTATCAGCGTCTTCCGGATTAAAGGGGGTATACAAGCGGTATGCCTCCAATAATCGGTCATAAAAGACACTGGGCGCTTCATCACTTTTCTGAATCACCTCAACTGTCTTCGACATGTTAATAGCTTTCTTCCCTCCGGCTTTCATGCCAGCAATTATAGCATCTCTATAGGCTTTAAGTTGAGCCATATCTGCGCCATTTACATTCCAGTCAGGATCGGTGTTAGGGTAATGTGTTGCGGCCCATGCTGCCGGATTGGCTTGATTTAAAGCACGGGCTCTCTCCTCTAGCGCCTTAATGGCCGCTTGGTTAATCCTTGTCCTTTCCTCATTATTGAACAATGTCATTAATAACTGCTGGCAATCAGCCCATGTCGGGTTATGTGTCTGAACTATCGAGGTGAACAGATCGGTCATAGCTTGTGGTTTCTCAGTGTACGAGGAATTGTGGGTCTTCCAATTCAAGAGATCGGTAGTCGTGAACGGGACATATACGAAGACTGGGTCAGCATGTGCCATTTGACCTGCGGCATCGATATAGGCTGACCCAGGATTCAGACGAAGAGGCATCTGATAATGTTTTAATTGTTGGGTACCGGTCAGTTGTCGGGTTAGTATGGGGCTACGTGGAGGGGCGTCAGTTAAAGGTTCCGGTCGAGAGGTAATAGGGCATGAGGATGTGGGAACTTGATTTTGGGAAAAGTTAGTGAATAGTATACTCCGAGCCGAGCTAGAAGAAGCTTGACCGGAAGTTTGAAGTGGCGCCAAATCAGGATATTCAAATCTAATGGGGGTTGGTCCTGGTTCCGGAAGGGGAGTTTTAATACGAGGGGGGGTGGATTCTGTACTGGAGGAGGAAGCGGAAGTGGATGGGGGCAATAGGGGAAGGGGTGCAGAGCTTCCTGCATTCGCGTCACTTCCTCTTAAAGGAAAGTAAGGAGGCGGCAAAGGGATCTCGGACTCAGGGGGCGTGTCCAAAATGGGCCTAACACCAGTCCTAGTGGACAAACAAGTCCTGGCGACATTGCTCCTCGTGGCATATCCGGATCCATTTTGGCGAGTCGTTTACGGCCTGCCCCCAACAATCAATGTATGGAAACTGTCCGTAAAGTTCAGGCCTACCTGACACAGCCACGTGTACACGCTGTACCAGGGTTGGATCCAAACTGCCACGCGGCGGCCATGCCGCAACCAAAATAGGCCACTCCCTAGTGCACAAAGTGACCAAACGTACAGGAGACATTTTAACCCCAAAATCACATGTTTTGAATCCCTTTTTAAAATTCTTTACCATACAACCTAAGGGATCCGAAATCGTTGACTCTGACGCGCCCATACTTATCAATGGAACGTCGTTGACAACGAATACTATGCACGCGTTCTTATTCAACAGTCACACCCGTTTCCTCTGGCAACAGCACCACGTGGTACAGTTACCGAGTGAAACGTACACAATAACACAATAATCACTCAGGGAATTCCCGTACACACACAGCTGTTACACCAGTCACTAAATAATCAATATTATGCCCTTTGGCGAAACTATACAGTCACCCACGCTATAATTCTCTATATATGAATTACCCGTCTATAACACACCCCAGTAACATCGTCTTTTACTAGTATCGGTTACAGTACGGTTAGCATAGGTCAAAGCACAATTTAAGGTCACAATACAATTATTAGTGGTTACGGTGTTAAACATGCAATAGACGACAATGATTAGTACTTATATACAGTGTCAGTAAATATACAGGGTTATGGTACCGTGCACTATGATACAGCAACACACTATTAACACTCTCGCTAGACGGCTGAGCTCGCGCTATCTAACAAGATATACACTTTACTAACAATCTTTAACACATTTACAATCCCAACTAAACTATTGGCCAGTACCTTGAATGGACTACCTAAAACTATATACACCCGTTTTGGTTAGCCACACTGCCCAAACACCACATATAGCGAACTAGAGGGCGAAATTTACAAAATTGCCCTTCTAGTCTATTTACTCTATCAAAAGTCTAGTGGGTTCCAAATTTACACGCCTTCCCACTTAGCCAAGATAGGTTGAGAGCTAGCGAACCGAATTTACACAGGCGCCGCTTAGTCTCCCGGTCCCTCCGACCTAGCGAACGTAATATACACCCTAGAACGCTAGTCTAGACAAGACACCGGTGTCCGGCTAGGGCTATTTACACAGGACCCCGCCTGACTAACCAGATCAAACGGTCTTACTAAAGAGCGTTCGATCGAGCGGTGCGCCTTCGCTCCTTCCCTCCGACAGAGGGGGCAGATTCCATACACAGATTTAAACCCCTTTTGGGCCTACCGCACAATCGGTATACCCCTAGTGGGTCTGCCGTCTAAAACAGCAGTTGTCTTACCTCCTCGTTCCTGAACCTGAGTTCACACTCATCGACGGGGACACCCCAGCACTTCTTACGTAGAGGCCGATGATCTCCTGGACAACAGACCAGTGGCGCCGAGACGAAGGGAGGTCCACGCAGAAGTTCAGGGGTGCAGCCGTAGAGAACGTGGGCAAAGATAGACCGTCTCACGCCTCTGCCTCTCAGCTACCGTTGAGCGATGAGCTTCCCGGCCAATGCACCAAATGATACCGGAGAAACTGACGGAAGCAAAGCACAGAGAGATGGACACAGGTTTCTTCAGGAAGGAAGAGATTCTTTATTGGATCACCGATCGGGACTCAGAGGGACTAATGTCACCAAAAATACAGCAAGTTCTGAGCCCTGAACAATAGTGCAGGCTCCCTATATAGGCACATAACTCCTCCCATATTAAGCTCCACCCGCACATTCTCTTGACCAATCATTACAAATAAGAATTAACTTCCTGCTTGACCGCATGGCTTGTCCAGCACAATGGAGGAGGGAATACTACATCCTGTATTCTTGCACATGCTCCGTACACTACTGATCGTATCTTGCCTCGTGCAACCAACTGATCGATACGTCAGCATATGCACGTACACATGCCACGTGGTAATCTCGGCCTACTAAATTTATTTTTACCGAGATTCCACCACAATATCACAGAATTAAACTGCCATTTGTTTAACCTTTCAACAGATATATTTTCAGCAATTTCCCTTCCCTAATTGTATTATGGTCCCTCATACCATTTGCCCATTTGCCTATTTGCCTCCTGCAATGTCATTGCGGTAGCAGGTTTTTTTTCCGTGATTAATCTAATCCAGTGCTACTTATAGGATTCTCCATAGGAAAGCTTTGAATTAAATACATTTATATGGGTTTCCAAATCATATGACCAAGTTTTACTTGGTCAGTGCAATGTAACTGCCTCTAGTGGCTATCAGTATGACAGCAAACATTCTCAAAAGTTAATACAAATACACAAAAATAAGTCCTGTGCTCAAACTCCCACTTCTCCTGAGTGGCAGCAACAACCATAGCACACATCAGCCCCAATACATACAATAAAAAACAGAGTTACATACATAATACATAAAAGAAAAAAAGAGTTACCTGCACACTAGCCCAAATCCCTATGCATATTTAAATAAATTGAGGTTATTTAGTAACTCCTATGGCCAATAGATGCAAGCCCACCTGCTATGTCAAGGCACATGGGTTCTACACTAACAATTCAACTGGCTTCCTTCAGCTTCAGGCAAAATAATCTCCAATGAGACATAGAGAGTTATTTTATGAACCCCTACATACTTATTAACCCCTAATAGGAAGCACAATTGTTGGGTAGCAGTATTGTAATGTGGCTGTGTGATACAAAAGTGAATACAAATATACAAAAATAAGTCCTGCGCTCAAACTCCCACTACTCCTGGGCGGCAACAACGACCATAACACACAACAGTACCAATACATACAATAAAAAAACAAAGAAAAAAATAGTTACCTGCGCACTAACCCAAATTCCTATGCATCCTTAAATAAATTGAGGCTATTTAGTAACTTCAATGGCCCACCTGCCACGTCAAGGTAAAGTTCTTAGACTTGCCCACCGGAATACAGGGAAATTTCCCAGTGGACCGGGGCACTTGGGGCACTTGTATACTCAGTACTCTCTGAGGGGAATTTTTTCAGTATATAACAGGAGATAGATAACCAGGGGATTGTTCTTCTTTACTCCAGATTTAATAAAGCTCATTTATATATAATTTTGAACTATACCTGCACATGATACTTTGATCTGTTATATACCTTTGTTATATAGGAGCATATCTTATCAGGCAACAATTCATCATTTATTATTTGGTTACCAGATCTTGCGATATATATTTACCTGTCTATAGGTATTTGGTATTCTATATTTGTATAGTGACTATCCACTGCACTACATGTACTTGCAGGAGATACATTGAGTCATAAACACTTTAGGTGTTGTGATTATTTGTATGCTTTTCTTTATTTTTTTGTCAATCATATCGGGGTTAAGCCCCTAGAGACCCCTGGAGTCTCATCCTGGTACTTAAGATAGTTAGACACTCCTGGCGCTGTCCTTCTAGTATAGCGACACTGGTGATGCCTACTATCCCATATCTGCTTGCTCAATATACCTTTTACTCCCTTTGTTCGGCTGTCCATACCCCCCCCCATTCGTCTACCGCACCCCCATCTGTGTGGTCCATATGGTCGCTTCTTTTAACAACCAAACACCCCTGACTCTCCCCCTCCCCCTTCTGAATGTATTGCTTCTCTTTGCCTCTCCCCCTCCGCCTGCCTTTTCCTGTCCTAGCAGGACATTGTCCCTCTTCCACCCCCCCATCAGCTTCTTGGGATGGGAACCCCTGTTGTATTGTGTTGGAGACCCCATGTAGGTGTCTGTGCATGTAAAACCTTGTGTGTGTTGTACTCCTAGAGCTGTGTGTCATCCAGTTACTGGGGGAAAATGAATGCCTGCTTGTTTTAAGGGTTCTAGAGTGGCTGAAAGAAGGTAATAGCAGAGGTAACCGACCGGGTTACCCGTGGTCCGCTACAGCCAAACAGTGCAGAAACCCCTCCTCCCCCCACCCAGTACACACTCTTATGTCGGGAGCTTGATGAACTGAGCAGTGAAGGTCCCCATCAGCTCTAGATTGGCAATGTACTTTATGCACTCGTGAGCAGCAAGCAAGTGAACTTTCAATGCTGCTCTCAAGTGAGACATAAGGAGCTGGTAATCAGGCACAGCATGGCAGCCAATGCAGGTCCTCTGAAGTTTTGCTTACTTTGTGTAAAGTGCTGTCAGGCAGGAAGTACTGGACTGCCAATGTCAGGTGTGTGGGGGTGGTACTTGCCCCCCAGCACATTATTGCTAATATCGCAACATGTGCAGTGTGCAGAAACACTGCACATGCAGACACCTGCCAGCATGTAAACTTCAAATCACTGAAGTGGTCAAGGTGGTTGGAGTAACCCATTAAGGATTCAATTCTTCTGATCTATACCATGGAAACTGGATCAAAGGAATATAGGGTGTTTGCAATTCAGCAGTTTGTACATAGCAGAATTAGTTAACAAATATAAAGCTGATTTTAATAGCAGAATAGATGTGCAATCACTATTGAAATATTCAAATATGCCTTTTTTTGAATTGCCAAATGGCAACAGTTCTTACAGTATGAAGTCATCATTCAGCTGCCTTTCATTGTTTAGTGAATAGATCATATATGTTTGATTTTGCTCATTGCAAATGGTCCTTAGATTGTAGATTTCAATTGATTTCTAACTACACCCAATATAACTAGAGATGATTTCACTTTTTAAAAAAATCTACATTTCAAATGCAAGCCATTCTGGAATACATATCTAAAAACTGTTCTATATTTGGTCATCAAGGTGGAACATTTGTGTTCAGCACTGTCTTGACAATCTTGCATCCTCTTATCTCACTTCTCATCTTACAAGAATTCATACTGAAACTAATACGTGCGCCTGGCAGCCAACTTTCCTACCATTTTCATAATTTCCAAGCAATTCCTGATATTGAATAGTTATTCTACATATATGTACTAATAATATCAGACCATGTCATATTCGTCATGTAATGCCATATTTAAAGTATGAATGCTTTGTATTACTATTTCAAATCCCTAAATACTTGAAATCTCCTCCAATGCCTGTGTGGTGTGCTCAGTGTGGCTCCTCACATATCCTATGACCTCTGAACTACCTCTGCCACTTTACAGAACAATACATAAAGGATATGAGTTAAGCTACTACCTTCTACATAGCAGCTTTTGATCTACCAATCCACCCATGCGTTTGTCCGCTGATCCATCAATCCTGGAGACCACTGTTGCTTCATGTAATAAGGTTATATTTGAACTCTTTGCCATCTTTGATAGAAGTTATTTTGTTCATTGAGACTTTTAATATAAAGAAAAATGTATAGTTAGAGTACTTTCAAAGCTACAAATACAAATGGACAGACAATAAACTTTAATTTGCAGTATTAACATATATCAATATGCATAGGTCAATATATATTATAAGCAGCATGTTTTAGTTTTAAAGCACCAACCTAATCTGTGGAACTAGCGAAGTGAATGTGAAATATGTGGGACATAACAGCGTACGAATGGATGAAGCAACCAAAGATGCTGTTCACAAGAACTTACGAGTCTGTTTGGATGTGGGGCAATTAGAGACAGAAATTAAATGCGTGTTTATGATGTTAGGATCTGATCATAAGTCCAGAATCATGGTGGGATCATGGTCCAAACATACAGAATTGCAAGAAAGACAGAATTTCACGAAATTCAGATATTTGTCAAGTGAAGAAGGATGAAACCTGGTTTTGTGTGGTGATGATGTAGTTCTTTATCTTTAATTTCTTTTCCAAAGTGTGGAAGGTTGGTTACAGGTGAGTAGAACAAATTAAAGGAACACTATAGGGTCAGGAACAAAAAACAACCATCTAGCTCCCCCCCTTGCTCTTAAAACAACCATCTAGCTCTCCCCCCCACCCCCCTTGCCTCCCTAAATATAGCAAAATCTTACTTTTATTCCAGTCTGCTGCTGGCTCTGCCACTGATCTTCCTTTTTGGCTGACATCATCAGGATTGATTCTGTGAGCCAATCACAATGCTGTAACATAGGATTGGCTGGGACTTTCAAGGAGGCAGATCAGGGGCAGAGCCAGCACAAGTAAAACACAGCCCAAACCAATCAGCATCTCCTCATAGTGATGCATTGAATAAATGCATTTCTATGAGGAAAGTTTAGTGTCTGCATGCACAGGGAGGAGACACTGAATGGCAGTGCTGCACACTGTGAAGCACATCTAGTTGCCATCTGAGGAGTGGCTAGTAATGTAAACACTGCATTTTCTATGCATTTTCTCTGAAAATACAGTTTGTACTGCAACAAGCCAATAAGCTGTAGTTGTTCTGGTGACTATAGTGTCCCTTTAATAAATTATAGGTAGCATTTATAACAGTATAATGGTTCCAATAAAGTATGTTTACTATTAAAACATACTTCAACACTTATGGTTCTTGTGCACAAATAATTAGGAATGCTGGAAAAAAAGATAATCTCACTCTACTCAAACTGAAAATCACAAAGTAATTTTGTCTAGAGATTTTGCCATTTATTTGTACAAACTATTATACTGTTCTATTGCTAATAGTTTTATCTACTGTACTGTATTTCAGGACACAGGAGTTGGAAAATCAAGTATAGTTTGTCGATTTGTCCAAGACCACTTTGATCACAATATCAGTCCGACCATTGGGTAAGTAACAAGCAAACCCATTTGTTATTGATATTATTTTGTATAATTTACTGGGGCATGCCAAAATAACCCAAACCTAAAAACCAGACAAAAAAAAAAGCAGAAGAGCTGGACCACTGAGATAGATGAATGTGGTTAACAGCCTATCCCCTGATAAAGACTATCAGGGTTATTCACTAAAGTAAGAATATCAAGTGAACTCAAAGTGAATTTCAAATCCAAGCCCAATATAGCTGAATTGAAAAAAATCTTTAAAGGGACACTCCAGGCACCCAGACCACTTCTGCTCATTGGAGTGGTCTGGGTGCCGACTCCCACTACCCTTAACCCTGCAAGTGTAATTATTGCAGTTTTTTATAAACTGCAATAATTACCTTGCAGGGTTAACTCCACCTCTAGTGGCTGGCTATAGGGCACAGCCAATAGAGGGCACTTCCTGCTCTATAGCACAGAAAACCTGTGCTAGAGCGTCGCTGGACATCCTCACGCTGTGTGAGGACCTCCAGCGTCGCTCAATTCCCCATAGGAAAGCATTGAAAAACATTTTCAATGCTTTCCTATGGGGAGCTCTAATGCGCATAGCGGCATTGCCGCGCATGCACATTAGGTCTCCCCAGCCGGTGGGCGGGATCAGTCTCGCCCACCGGCCGACGTAAAGACTGGGAGGAGCGGCGGCGAGAAGAAACCACCGCCGTGGGACATCGGCGGGGTCTCAGGTAAGTGACCTGAAGGGTTTTTCACCCCTTCAGCAACCGGGGATGGGGGGTGGGAGGGAGAGGGGACCTGCAGTGCCAGGAAAACTGATTGTTTTCCTGGCACTGGAGTTTCCCTTTAAATCAACTATGCTTTCATTTCGTCCTGAACTTTGATATTCATTTGGAATTTTCACTTGAATATTCCTGTAGTTCTTTATGCAATATTTATGCACTCTACTAGGCTGATTAATCAATTGGCTTTAATTCAGTTTGTAGAGAATGACCTGTGGGAACTGTAGTCCTTTCCCAGATCAGCTGGCAGGTGACTTTAAGACGGAAGCCCTATTTTCTTTTTTGCATATGGCAAAGCATCAGAGGAGCTCTAGTTCTACAAAAACTGCATATTTACATGTTGGCCATTTTTGTTTAATGTAAGTACATAGTAGTGCCAGGAGGTGGTCATATGGAGCTGCAATGAAAAGCGACATGCTTTCTATTCTATTAGTGGTGCTTGCTTATTAAAATGCTACATATAGAAACTAAATGCTTCATAAGAGAGAGAAAGCGAAATGCTTTATAATTTTATTGGTCCATGTATCTATTTGCTTTGTGATGCAGAGAGTAAGTGGAAATAGGCTGATGGTGACAGCTGAGAGGAAGGAAATGCAGAAAGGAAGGAAGCCGGAAGTACAGAGAGGAAGTAAGCTGGAAGTGCAGAGAGTACTGGGCACTGTAGTCATTGCTGGTGGTTAAAGCATTTCAGATTCAGTCATCCCAAACTGCAAAACCTTAATTCAGGGAGTTGCTTCACTAGCTACTGCACTCCCCCCCACCCTGCACAGTGACTAAACATGTATGAACAAGGACATGTCATTTTAATATGACAGAACACAACTATTTATTTAACGCACAGATACACACACTGGCACATACACTCATAAACACATACTACATGTCACCCGACCGGGCCCCAATTGGGTGCCTGCAAATCATATAATATCCTGGAAATCACACACACAATCTGACATACATCGTATGATTTGCGGATGTCAGTGAGCCGCATTGAAAATGCAGGACATACCTGGAACCTCTGGGAGAGTTGCGATGTCTGCCAAATGGATTATATATAAAATGTATTTATTTTACATATATAATCAATTTTATATACTAATTATTTTCTATATTAAACATTAATTTCTGTGTTTGTTTTTTATTCTCTCCTTTTTATTTTTTAATAGTAATTAGCTTACTTCATAAGCCCATACTTTGTGCCCCTTCATCCCAACATCCGAAATATTGCTGTACATTTTCAGCAGTACAAAGTGGACAATGGTCCTGAATATGTGATTATCATAGCAGTACTCTAGAAACATTATATGAGCAACCTGATTGGCAGTGCCACTTTGTTGTCAAGTGTTGCTCACTGCAGAAACTTGAAATCCTGGTGATTTATTGTTGTGGTGTACTGTGATACATACAGAGATCTGTGAGCTGTAATAACAAAGGGAAATTGTTGTAGGAAAAGGCATAAAGGAATTTGTTGCTTCAGGAAAGTATCATTTAGGAGAAGATAAGAAAAGTGGACAGGACTCGGAGTCTAGTAGAGCAAAATTACATTGTCATTACCATTTTAAAATAGTTTTTTGTGTGTTTTCTCTTACTTACAGAGCATCATTTATGACTAAAACTGTGCCTTGTGGTAATGAATTACATAAATTTCTCATCTGGGATACTGCTGGTCAGGAACGTGTAAGTATATAGTCAACCATGCTATCTCTATTCACATGTGGATGCCAGTTGCGGGTAAACGGGTGTTGGTTTATTAAAAACAGCAGAGAGGTAAAAATAACTACTGATCACAGAGATCCTGCATTATTCCTACTGCCTCAACTGAAACTAGATAGGGTAATGGTCATGACACAATTTGAATTCAGCAATGTGATTGGTTGGAACATACATATGAAAATATTATATTATACTGATAAGTAGAAATTCTCCCTTGGTGAGTGCGCACTGGAAAGGTTTGCATTGGAAAGTAACTTTTAGGCCTGTTATGCTGTCGTGTAGCAAGAGACTTGTAATGAAGGATTGCTGCATTCTTTAACATCCATAGACCCGACTTAAAGAATAAATCACTTGTCATTGGATTATTGTGTTTGTGAGCAGAGAGATCATGTGGTGTATGCAGAAGACAGATCTCAAAGATCTCTCAAAGAAAGATCTCTGTAATAGCTCGGAGTCACATTTGTGATAAAGAGGAAATGACTCGTTAACGTGAAACTGTAAATATATCCTAAATTAAAAAAATATTTGTATTCTATAATCAACTACAGTTAAACACCAAAGCCTGTCTATAACCATTCATGTAATTTTTTTAGTAATTATCTGTGAAATTTGTCAAGGTGAATGGAAACACTAAGGGCAAATTGATTAGATGATCAAAGAAATGCACATATACTGGGGGAACCTTTTATAATGTCCTTGAGGAATTATTGTGGCAATTAATTAGAAAAATCACCTTATTGTCCAGTTTGTTAAATGGTAAATTCCAACTAATGGCTGTATCAGTGGAGGTGTAAGGAGTAAGTAGCATGCAGATGATAAAAGCAGTAGTGGACCACAGAAACCTGTTGGTGCATTATAGTCAGGAACAACATTAACAATGCACAATGGCTGTTTTTTACAGACAGTCAGAAACAAAGACTGAGTTGGATAATAATTACATCCATAGGATGTACTTCAAAGTGTCAAATGAAAGTGTATCTAAATGTATTTACTTTGCACTTAATTGATAATTGTGGATAACTTCAAATGCTAAGCCATAATAGTTTAGCTTGGGCTAACTGATCTATTTTTTCATCTTGTTCTTAAAGTCACAATTCCAGGCAACACAAAAAAA
>CAKOES020000175.1:0-13721 GCA_933207985.1 Pelobates cultripes
GTACCAAGTGGTCACTTTGTACTCCAGTATGATATACTCATGATATCCAATATCTATTAGTATAAAGTGGCAAATCATAACTAGAATATTGTAGTAATATCACAACTCTCAGCTGAACTTTTTTAGAGGAAATGGAACTTTTCTAGAAATCACATCAATAAATAAAACATTAAAAATCACCTATAGCTTGTTAAAGGAACACTCTGTTATGAATATAAATTCCTAATGTTTGAGTGATATTGGTGCAATTTAGAAATGCGCTCCACACCCCACCACCAATAGTATCAATACTGATTATCTTAACCAATCCAATATTTCTCCATAGGGAGCTTCTTGCGTATGTACTGCAAACACTGTTCTGTGCAATCAGCATCTCTTCACAGAGATGCATTGACTCAGTACATCTATATATTAAGCTTCTGGCAATCTTTGCAGGATCCCATCCAGGAGGTCCCTCTAGTGGCATTAGGTGGCAGTGAAAAGACTAGTGTTTACACTGCTAAGACTGCAGTGCACCATTACATTAGGCTGTAGTGGTTCTAGAGCTTATAGTGTCCATTTAAGCTCTATTTTCTCGTAGTAGTACATTAATGAACCAGTGTATGTACCATAACAACATCAAACAAAATGAAGTTGCTTTGGTGCCTGGAGATCCCTGGCACTGACTCACCTTTAGGGGTTAAACTGTTCACGAGTGGTTTAACTCAAAATTTGGTTTCCAGCATTGGATCTCTCTGCCCCTTGTCCTTCAGCTTGCTGAAAAGCTTTGCAACAGAAGATTATGGCAGCTGTGCCGATGATTGAGAAGTCACCATGTCTCCACCTTCGTTAGACCTGGATGCAATTGTGGTAGAAGTGTCCAAGTGCTGGAACAATAATAAGGATGAATAAAAATCTTGAAAGAAATTTCTTTGTAAACTTTCTTTCTTTTAAGATTTTATTCATCCGGAGTCAGAGACATGCTCTAATGAGCTTTTATCTTGTGAGTGCAACTTTAATAAATGGTTTATATGTCCATCTGCACTATTTGGCTTATTTGCTTTGTTTAAGGGTCAGAATACCATCACCTCTTGCAGCCACCTCATCCCATATATTTCATTTAATGATGATGTGCCAGATATCATCTATCCTACTGTGAGTTTTACTAAATAAATTGCGTGTCTTCGCTTATAAGAGAGTGGATTACACTATGTTCAGTTTTTTTATAGATACTACAGAGCACAAATGTTCCCTTGTTAAGACTATTCTTTATTTTCTGTTTTCCCTTTTGAGCTTTTACTCCGCTTGATTGAAATTCCTACTTATTACATGTTTCACTATTTTGAATTCAGCAAACCTCACCTTATATGTAAAATAAATTAGTTTCAAACAATAAAGTTGATTCCATAAAAATCTATTTCATGGAGTCAACATAGCAAGTTAATTTAAATGATGTCTTCCCTGTATAGGGCCAGACAGAGGAGTATAGAGGTCTGTAAAGTGTTGGAATTATAATGAATGTGGCAGCTTTATTGTAGCAAGAAATCTCTTTACATTAGGTGTTATCATGGGAAACTAAAGGAGTTATATTTTCTAATCCTAAAACTGCAGAATTGACAAGAGAATTGGTCATATTAGACGCAAATTGCCAAAGTGGAAAACAAAATTCGAATTTGGCAACTAATGAAAAAAGAAACTGAGCTTCACAATTCACAGTTTAGTAATTAACTCTTAACATTTCCTTAAATAGACTGGATTACACTACTGTAAATGCTCCCAAAATCAGAAAGGTTAAAACGGATTGCTCTGCACATAGATCAGTTCTAGTACTACAGTGGGACTATTCAGTATATAATTGACTTCCTCCAGTGGCAGGAGTGGAGTACAGCATCACAGCAGAAGGGTGAAAAAGAAAAATACACAGACTGTACAATGGCCTTTTAAATATAAACTGCTACAAGATGCATATTTGTAATGCATATGCTATAATCACCAAAACTTTAACTTAATAAAGCAGTTTTTGTGTATAGATCATGCCTCTGAAGTCTCACTTCTCAATTAACAGCCATTTAGGAGTTTAATCACTGTTTGTGTCCGTGCGGCCCTAACAACACCTCCCCTGGCTCTGACTTACCCAGTCTACATGAAAAAATTATTTCATTTTCAATCATATGTTACTTTAAAAAAAAAAAAAAAAAGTTTTTAAAATATCTCCTGCCCTGTAAATTGAACTTTAAATACAAGGGGCTCTAGCAAGCTATTAACAGTGCAAGAGATACATTCTAAATTAAACAGAATTTGCAATAAAGGAAATGTAAACATTAGACGACTCGCTGCAGCAAGTGTTTAGGAAGGCTGTGCAATGCACATTCAGGGAGGTGTGCCTAAACAAAGTGATTTAACTCCTAAATAGCAGATTAGGCAGTGAAATGGCAGGGACATGATCTATACACCTCAACTGCTTATTTAAGCTAAGGTTGTTTTGGCAACTAGTGTCCCTTTAAGTGATTAGTTTGTGCTGGGATTTTCCAATTGAATGCTTCTTGAAGAAATGTGGACTAATCCCACACAGCTGCAAATTTTTTTTTTTTTTAAAGCTACGGTACCGGCCCAGTATAGACCCAGTGGTGCTGGTATCAGGGCTCACAAAACCCAAATATACTACCAAAGAATCAATACTGCACGCTCACATGAAAATATGAGATCCTACAAAAAAAAAAAAAAAAAAAACCCAAAAGACAAACAAAGCACATAAACACCTTTGCCAGCAAGCGAGATGTGTATCACTATATACGATGTATATTGTTCATCCACCAGCTATAACGTTTCTACATAATTCTATTCAAGAAATAGTGTTTATAATAAGAATCACGGGGAAAAAAACCCAAAACAATACACTTGAAGAAAGCATATATCCTTTGACTCTGATTACTATGATAGAGCATGCCTATGCGTAAATTGTTTACCTAATTACAGAGCAGTAGGAAGGGGTGAAAGAATATATATATATTTTTTTTTCTTTTTTGGGGTATCCATACTCAATAGAGTACCTACCTACCATTTACAAACTGAATATTAACCAATACAACCATACTTATGTAATTGGACAGTGTACTAAGGTTATATGCATATTTCAAGTGTGGTTTTCTCCTATTAGAGACCCCTCACTTACCGACCGAGTTTCATTCTTACGATACAGTAATAAAACAAATTGGTCGGTAAGTGAGGATATGCTAGCAAGTATGCGCAAGAAAGCAGGTCTACGTTTGGGGGAATTCCCCCAAACATAGTCCAGCTCACTAGCACAGGGAATCCCGCGAATCTATGTTCTGGAAAACCTTCAGCAGCTTACCTTAATCCAGCGCCAGGCTCCCTCGGCGCTGGTGACCTCTCCCCCATTCTAAAAGTTCACAGGAAAGCATTTCTTAATGCTTTCCTATGGACATTCTGCACGCGAATTTCGGATCCAGCATCGCAGAAGCGCCTCTAGCGGCCGTCAGGAAGACAGCCACTAGAGGTTGGATTAACCCTATGTAAACATAGCAGTTGCTCTGAAACTGTTTACATGTGAAGGGTTAAAACCTGAGGGACCTGGCACCCAGACCACTTCATTGAGCTGAAGTGGTCTGGGTGACGTGTTCCTTTAAACAGCACAACCTATCTCCAACCTATTGATCTTTGCATTATGCCAAAACTGCATGTTCCCAGATATATAATTCACAGTTGGTATGAATGAAATTGGAGTATTTTATTGTAATGAGTACCCAAAAAAAATAAAACAAATCTAGAGAAGAAAAAAAAAAAAAAGTCAAATATTAGTCAGGGTTGCAACTGTACAGACCACTGCAACTTTCTTGATGAGCGTTTATGATACACTGATCTAGACTACAGGAATCACAGAAGTCTCTTATTCAGAGAATTCACCCAGGCTAATGTGTGAGGTTGTGTTTGAAACTGGGTATCCTGCTTTATTTAGGAGATCCATTATCACGTAATGTGTGCATTGAAAAGGTACACTAAAGTGATAAAATGATGGTGTACAAAAATGACAGATTTTTTTTAACCAGTGCACCCACACTTTTTCTTCAATTTTACAAGTCTACATAAAGTCACCAATCTTGCCAAACAAATATGGGGCTTCAGTTACACAATATGGCTATATTGTATAAAGACCACCACTACATCACAGTACCCAGATATTGAACCCTACACTAAATTTTATAATATATTTTTTAAAAACTGCACACTGTTCCTTAATCTGCAGGAACATTAAGTGGGTGTGAAAAATATTTACTCTTTAAAAAACAAAAACAAAACACACAATATTTGAAGTCCATCTATAGCTTTGATAACGAGATTTTCGCAACTGGTGTGTCATAATTAAGTTCAGGCCTGGCACAACCAGAGCAGACACTGCATAGTATAAGGAGAAAAACATTGTTTCTTCTCTTTCACTGTGTTCTCTCTTGGCCATAGATGCGTTTTGTAAGAGGGTCTCCATACCGACCGATGCAACAGTGGTGCAAAAAATAAAACAAAAATTAAATGATAGAAGGCAGAACGTAAAACTGGTTAGGACAGGCATACTTGAATCCTAACAATACCTGGTATAAATGCATTGTGAGGTGACAAAGGCCTCCAACACTTTTTACTCAACTTGCTTTTTGTTCCATGTCAATTGTTTTCACTGCATCTACAATTTATACTGATGACGTCAGGCAAATAACACAACCTTGACATCTCACGTACTCAACTTCAAAAACACTTGAAAGATTTCCTGCCAATTAACCTGCATGGAAATTAACAAAATTAGGTTTCTCTAATCAGGATTCTCCTCCTCACCCTCTTAATTACCCAGGCTCATCATGATATACAAATAGTGAAAACATGACATTTTTAAAAGACTCAAGTAAATTGAACTTTTGCAGTCATCCATTCACACCCTTTAGGAACATCCTAAAAATAAGTTATATTATGCACATCACTGTAGAATTACAGTTCAATGATGTTACACTAAAATAGTCTTCAAACAAAACTATAGATGAAGACTAGTTTAGGCTTGCTACTAGCAGTTTAGAACTGCTGGAAGAGAAAGCATCCTGGTCATGGTATATTCTGCATCATAGCATAGTGATCATACTATGCTCACCTTGACTTTAGTTTAAATTCTCTTTTCTTCCTTGTGCTGGATCTCAGTATATGGATGCAACCATTTTGCTGCACACCCATGTCTCATTTACACTTCTGTGGGATTTATTTTACAGGCCAATTGTGAGAAAATGTGACTGAAAGTATGTTCCTTAATCTCTGCCAATTGTCAGGGTTTTTTTCTCATCGTTATATACCAGAGTGTGAATCTAACAGACAGCAATCTGAGTAGGTGAATCACATGGTGCAAGACAGTTTCCTGATAATCCCATAACCCAGAAGAAACCCAAATGAAGTTACAAGGTTTTCAATTTCACCTAAACATTCAAAAGCAGAATGTAAAGATTCCCTGCTCTGTCAGATAACAGGATTTCCTGAATGTTATAAAACAGTCATACATTTCTGTTACTTAAAGGTCAGCATGGCAAAAAGGATTGAAGTTGATCTGAAGGCATATGCGGCCTGTACTCATTAGGCAAATAGTCATGTTTGTCACATTGCCAACCTACAACATTCAAATTCATTTCAGGCACCATGTTTATGGTTAATGGATATCCAACTGATCGTTTTAAAGTGCCTACCGATTACTTGATAAACCTGTGCAAAACAAAAGAGTGCTGTCTTAATTTCAGTTTATTCATTTTGAAGCAAGTTTGGCAAACTGCCTTATGCAATCTACATGGGAATTATAGTAAACTTAAGGCAAGATCATTCTCATGAATATTCATGATTTTGAATTTACTAATTGAAGTGTGCCACAAATAGTGTTCCAACTTCAGATTCTTAGAAGAGTGTATATATAAAAACACAAGCCTTTAAAACCAAGGTACTACTTTTATTGAACAAATTATACACATTATGGACATCAAATTAATATAATTACAACGGTAAAAATTTGTGTGAATTGCCTGACTTGCGATTTACAAATTAGTAAGTAACTGTACATTTACATAGGTTTTTGTATGAACCACATGAAGGGAACAGCATAAAAATATGGATGTTTCTAGAGCCCCTGTCTGATAAAAAAAAAATATCGCTCATATGGAGAAAACAGTCTGTTCAGATGAAATCTGAAATATATAAAACAAAAACAAATTAGTAAATATTAGAATAGAAATAAAATTAACATTGTTTGCCAAAATCTTTAAATAGCAGTTCGGTCACAATTTCACCTTGCACATCCCATAATCTGCAGTACTAGAAAACTCCTTCATATAGCTACAAGTAGCATGCAAACTACAGGAGACTATCTTGCATAAACTCCAAGTAGTAAAATTGATGAAGGTGAGGGGAGGCAGAAGAAACATCCCAATATGCTTTTTGGTCAAGTACTCCAACTCTGCAAGTCACATAATTGCCATTTTACTACAATTCGGTTATTCAGATATTGGTTTGCTGCTGTTTGGTTTCTAGCTCTCTAAACGCCTTAAGAAAACAAGCAGCTTGCTGCAAATAACCTTAAAAATATAAGGAAGTGAAAACTCTAGCAATTATCTAATCGAACAGCTGTCATAATAGCTATTATAAAAAGCTAGACATTTGACACCATGATTAATTTACACATGTATGAGTCACAATGGGTGTGTGAGTGTGTGATGAGGAGGGCTGAATAAAGCAAATGCTTGGAAAAGTTGCAAAACTTCTGCTTTGATAAAACATGCCCGAATTCTATAATTTGATTACACAAGGCCTTTACCTGACAGTTTACGCCTCCACACCAACCAGCTCTGGTGGGAGGGGGACCTTCGGATGCTTGCTCTCAAAGTGCTGTTTAAATGTTTTTGGGTCTGGCATCTGAGTCTGCAAAAAATTTAAAAAATTAAAATATTCATGGTTATAGAAGTTATGAACATTTGTCTGTAGATACAAATGCATGAGGTAAACTTACAGAAGAGGGAGGAAAGGCTCACCACGGACTACTACTTTATATAATGTTTGTTTAAAGAATTGCCATGTTTGATTTCTGAAAAGCCTGAGCGGTAAGAGAAATTATAAGACATAATGAACATCAATAGTGCCGCATTTGCTTAGAAGTGCTATATGCATGTACTTGTGGCACTCTGGTGGGGCCTTTTGATTTACAAGGTATGCCCAGCTTCCTGCCATAGACAGAACAGATACACCATAAACCAATTCTTACAATGCTGCATACAAGTACATGTATTTCTCAGAATATTCTCTGGAATGTCTGAGCGTCACAGGCTAATAACACAGCCTTGGACACATAAGACATACAGGGCACTTTTTTAAGCCTAACACTGTCACAATATTTTTTTAATTCTAAGTATCACTAGTAAATAACTCCCTTAATAGGAAAATCACTGGGGGGCTAGTGTTCATGCATAACAAATCACCACACTGCACAAGTCAAATGAGCTCGGCTACTTTGACAGAGGAACATCTAGCGGCTGCGAGTCAGACAGCCACTAGTGGCATGTTAATCCTGCTAGGTTTCCGTTGCAGGGCTAAAACAGAGGCATGGCACTATTAAAATGAAGTGGTCTATGTACCTATCATGTTCCTTTAAGAGGACAGTGATATTTATGTTTAAAGACACATGACCCTATCCTGAAAGAGTAACTATTTGGCTTTATACTTTTGCTCTTAATTTAACCATAAAATAGTTTTAATATTTTATATAGTAAGTTGGTACATTTTTAGTGACTCAAGCTACACAGCTGTGTGAGAGACATTTGGAGAGTTATCCCCTCATAGAAAGGCTCTTTCAATGGAAATACCTCAATCTCATCCATTGACTTAAAAACAGGGTTAACCCATGCACTAAAGTTTAACATTAACATGTGCTCCTGTCAGTTAAAACTGACTGGCAGGAAGACCACGGCAGCAGCCACGAGGGACAGGTTCAGGTAAGCGTAATAAAGAAGAGAAAAGGAAAAAAGAAAAACCACAAAACCAGATACCTCTCTTTACGCTGTACCATACAGCCACCGGATGCCAAGCAGAGCAGTTACTATTGGTAATGTATGCAAATACCCCAGACCTCGACAGAGCCACTTTAAGGGCAATCTTAAAAAGATACTATAGGCATCAAAAGAGTTTATCTTAAAGGAACACCCCAATGCCCAAATACAAGCTAAATTAAAAAAAAAATCAAAAAAAAAAAATCACAATTTAGTCAATATACCCCAAATGAAAACTTAGTCATTTAATAATTCATTTTTTCCATTAGGGGGTATATTTAAAAACAGTTTGCAAAACCTTTCCTTTTCAAACCCTCCTCTGACCCCACCCAGACTTTCTGTGGGTCTCTTATTGCAGACTTCAAATGAGAAATCTATGCAAGGCAGGTGCTCTGCGCAATAGCTGCCTCATTAGTTTAGCTCCACTGAGCAAACCAGGAAATAACAGGACCTTTTGTCAATTTGAAAGTCGGGGGGAGGGGTGTAACCAGGTTAATATATAAAAGTGTCAATTTCTATAGAAATCTGCACGTTTTGCAAAAAAATAAAAAGCACACTCTTCACACAAAGCTTTCCAAGAAGCCAACGTGATTTGGGTCTGGAGTGTCCCTTTAATGAAGCATTTTTTGTTTATGGATCATGCCCCTGGATTCTCAATGCTTAGTTTCCTGCCATTTAGAAGTAAAATCACCTGTTTATGCAGCCCTAGCCACACCTTCCCTAGCTGGGACCCACACAGCCTGCATGAAAAAAAATAAAATAAAAAAAAAAATTCTATCAAATGTTAACTTGCTTTAGAGGTTTCACATGCTCTTTGCCCTTAGAGTAGGAGCTAAAATCTAGATTAAACAGACTGTGCAATACAGGCACCTATGTTTTAGAATTATATAAAGTGATTTAACTCCTAAATGGCAGAGAACTGAGCAGTGAGACTGCAGAAACACACACAAACTGCTTCATGAAGCGAAAGTTGTTTTGGTGCTTATAGTGTCCCTTTAAAAAGCAATGGTCTCTTACCCTACAGACCGAACAGGTGAATACTAGGGCAGCTTTGGCTGCTGCTTTCTGATCATGTCCTTGTTTCTTCTTTGCTTCGGCCTGTTTCTTTGCATTTTTTTGTTGTGATTGAATCTTCTGATGTCCTCGAGCCATATCTGAAACAAAAGTTATAGCGTGAACTACCAGACAGAGCTAAACTGAAGCTACTGGTGAAATAAAGATAGTGACACTCAAAATAAAGCTATGGAAAAAGAAACATGTATAACATCTATTAAATGGTTCTTAAACTTTTTTTTTACTGCTCATACCAAACAAGCATATCTGAGAACTAGGTCCACAGCTTATTTTCTGTGTTTACTCTCTTTTACAAGACTTAATTAGATCAACAGGCTGATTTTTTTCTGTAAATAATTACTTCCATAGTAGCAGTCTTCTACATCACGCCTGGTAAATACTGCACTTTTGAGAAAAAAAAAAAAAAAATCCAGGAGGAAAGTTTGCATTATTCAGATTATAATTCACATCCAAAAGGTGAATATGCAAATTGCATCAATATTGGGAAGAAGAGACCCTCCCCCCCTTAAAAACAAGCCAAGTAAACCGATAAAAGCCATCAAAGCGAACAAAAAAAAATAAATTAAAAAAAAAATAGAAGCTTAAGAGTGCTGAAGATTCCAGATCACTCAAACTGCTTCAGCATACACGCTTGCCCCAATTCATAAAAGCAACAATGTCAAAAGAAATTAGCACGTATATCAATTAATTTAAGAACATCCCCCGGGCAGTCAGTCAATCTGAAAGCCAGAAGGACTTCCTGATTCATCCTGTTTAAATGAATGCTGACGCATAACGGACAGCTTCCATAAGGAAGCATTAAAATGATGCTCTGTGAGAAGCATTCTATAGGATACATATGATGGGCACAGTGAAAGTCTGTCTAGACATGAAGTGGGGGAGCATCAATTGAGCATTTAATAAAGAAAAATCTTTAGGAAATGCTGATAACGGTTGGAAAGTCATTGCAAGGTACAAGACAAAATAGAGACCAGTTTGTGCTATGGTAACTCCCTAGCCTGACAAGAGGCAGAGCATCCAGGGTCAGGATCTGTTACTTCACCCACCCAGCGACAACTGGGAAAATAAGGCAGACTGATTGTGAGACAGGTTCCACCATAGACATCAGTAATGTACCTTTGTATGTGACCAACATGGATTAAAGAATGAACGTGGTGCTGCCCTTCAGTGACAGCATTAGATTATAACTTAATATTGCTGCACCCATGGACAACCGCAACATAAGCGGCTTTGTCACCTTTGAGACAAACTCAGAAGGAGAGAGCCGCTTTGAGTTGAAGGGAATACCTAAAAGGATATCAGCTGTAGACCAACAAGCCCAAACAGCTTTAAGAACAAAGCTTTACAATGTTATCACCTGACCATGTCACTGCACATGCATACATCCAGATTCATGCTGTTGCACAGAGCCTTTGAGGCTTAGTCATTTGCACACCATAAGAATATTTATATTGGCAGAGTGTGTGGGACACTGTAGATTTGAACCATCAGTGCATGTTCAAGCCATTTGAGAATGGATAGGGAACCGGAACGTGAAACAAATTTTTACTTACTGTAATTTTTATTTATTTTTTTAATATGGTGGCAGTACTTGTGGGTTGTGCCTCCTTAATTGGGACAAGCATCTACAAGATAGAAGTTAATTAAAATTCCCTCCCCTTTATCCCATAAAAAAATTAAAGGCTTACCCCGGCAAACCCAGCTCAGTCGTAGCAATTAAAAACACCACACAAGTCAAACAAGTAAATTTTTATTCAGAGGGAAGGAGTATTGTACTGCCATCATATTAAGAAAAAAATATTTACAGTACGTAAACTTTTTTCCTGGTATATGGTGGCAGTACTTGTGGGATATAGATAGATTGCCATTGGGTGGGCATTACGCCACAATAGCTTGAAGCACCTTATGCCCAAATGCAGCTTCAAAGGATGAGAATACACCTATAGCCGGTGATCCCTGATGAAGGTGTTGAATGATGACCAAGAAGCCACCTTGCAAGTTTCTTCAGGCGAAGCAAGAGCCTCTTCTGCCAGAGATGTGGACATTGCTCTTGTGGAATGTGCTTTAAGAGAAGTAGCTATAGGAAGCATACGCCATCTTGATTGCATCAACCAACAAGAGTGAATTACAAGAGGCTCTTTGCCCTTCAAACCTGAAAGGTAGATCTGTAAAGCTCCCCTAACATCCAATTTATGTCATTTTAGTTCCTGCGGCGAAGTGGCATTATTGCAGAAGAAATGTAAAACGATGGGCTAATTAACAGCTCTAGAAGCAATAACCTTCGAAAGGAATGAAGGCTTAGGATGGAGCACTACCTTATGGAATATAACAAAATCGTCCGATAAAGAAAGAGCCTGAAGTTCACCTACTCTATTGGCAGAGGTGATGGCCACCAAGTGATGGCAGTCTTGAGTATGAGTTTCTTCAATGGAAGACACTCCAAAAGGTTCAAAAAAGGAGGTTCACAGAGCACTTGCAGGACTGAAGAAAGATCACAGGAGGGAAAAATATGACCAGAACAGGAATGATTGCATATCCTTTTGTTTGGATTTTTCTAAAGACATTGATTACACACTTTAAGCCTAGTGCCATCCCATAGGGGGGTGGTTCATTGCAAACTAAATGTTTGGCTTTGGATGAGGCCTTCCTAGTTGCAGGAGTAGGCATGTCTTTATCCATTTGCTGAGGGCTAGACATATCTGAAACATAACAGAAGTATACCTTTAAGACCCTAAACTGTTTTACAGAAAGCAAAGATTTTCAAAGTAAAGATTATTTAATCTTACCTCAAAAACCTGAGCCATGTGGGGCTGGTGATAGAATCCGTTCTGACCAGCATCCAGAAGGTAAACAGCACAGCATTTATACACCCATTGATTCAAATCTGGTGCCTTTTCACAGAAGTTCCAGTTCACGTGTGCAGTGGCATACCCAGAATTTCAGTGGAACGCAACACCACCCTGGCATGCATTCCACCGCTGTGCGCACTGCCTGTAGCGTCACAAAGGCATCCCCTTGCCCGTCCATAATCAAAGCTAGAACATACTTGGCGCATGCTGCTCAGCCTACCACTTGGGTGGCTCTTGTGCTTCCTCCCCCAGACATCAACCTGTGTGCCTCACCTCAAGTAGAAGCTTAATCCATCCCCGTGCTGGGGCAAGGATAACCAAAGTGGATTTGCCAGGGGAAGCCCTTTATGGGATAATGGGAAGGGACTTTTATTTAACTTCTCTCTCGTAGATGCTTGTCCCAGTTAAGGAGGCACAACCCATAGGTACTGCCACCATATGCTGGAAAAATAAGCAGAAAGTTTCAGGTGGTATGTATACAATAAGTTTTTGACAAACTTTGTTTTTGCCTTTTTGCAACCTGTTTTCAGATGGGATAGCACCATAATCAAAACATTAAGCTATAGTGGATTTTGGAGCTCAAGAGTATTTTCCTTTTTAACCTTCTTTCATAGAACTGGCAACTTCAAGACAGTTACACAAACCCCTTGAAGCCAAAACATATACTTGAAGTAAGCTGCGTTTTTAGCAGAGAGAATGTATACCCTGCTCAAACAGACATTTACACGACTTCAGAAATATAGCTATATAAAGAGATGGAGAAAAGAGAAAAACCAAACACCCCGTAAATTTACACAAACATGTTTGGAATTCCCTGAAAAATATTTAGTGGGTAAAAATCCTAATACGAAGACAAAATGCCTTATCCAGTGTCTTGAAAAAGGTGACAATATTGCAGTCTTTAAATCACACATGACAAACTGTGGACTCTTGTTGGGAAACGCATCAATACATACATTTCCAAACATTAAAACATACAATAAGTAGAGGGTTATCAAGATGTAGAGCCAGACCAGCTGCTCAGCCCACAGCAATAAAGCTTCTCAAAACAAGCAGTCTGTAGTCCATGCATTCACAAATAAAAGCAAGATACCCTCTTTTTAGTCTAATATATAATGCAATTGATACATTACAAATCCATTCCGGACTAACTAGAAGAAACACAGTTTCCTTGAATGAACTGTTTAACTTAATTCACAAAACCTAGATAACATTGCGTGTGGGCAACACTACATTTGTTTAACCTATAGATTAGTGAACACTAGCTCTCCAAAACATTGCATAAACTGCAAGATGCTTGGGTCAGAAGAATGTACAATATAAAAGCGTAAACCACTTGCTAAGGCAGTAGCCTAATTAAACAAAGTCACTACCAACAAATGTTAGAGAGTACAAAGACAATTCCAATATTTAGCACTAAATTCCAGCATACCTTTTTTACATATCTACACAACAGGCACATATTACTCTGCATTGTATTGCAGTTAGTCACTAGAAATAGATGAACAGAAATAGCAACAATATAATAGACTGCAGGCTCCAAATAAGTCAGCAATGAACAGGGCTGGTCATTTCCACTCTTTCTACACCCTGACCCAACAGCTGCATCCATAGAGCACACTAACAGCTAGGGATAAATTATTGTACTGCTTGCCACACTGTCTAAAGACTAGTTAGGAACCAATTAATCATGTAAAGTTTGTTAAATAGAGAATACAGTGCTTAATTTAAGAGTGTATACCACGGTGCG
>CAKOES020000175.1:14070-33320 GCA_933207985.1 Pelobates cultripes
CTGTACTGACTGCTCCCACCGTGTTATCCCCCCCTGTACTGACTGCTCCCACCGTGTTATCCCCCCCTGTACTGACTGCTCGCACCGTGGTATACACTCTTAAATTAAGCACTGTATTCTCTATTTAACAAACTTTACATGATTAATTGGTTCCTAACTAGTCTTTAGACAGTGTGGCAAGCAGTACAATAATTTATCCCTAGCTGTTAGTGTGCTCTATGGATGCAGCTGTTGGGTCAGGGTGTAGAAAGAGTGGAAATGACCAGCCCTGTTCATTGCTGACTTATTTGGAGCCTGCAGTCTATTATATTGTTGCTATTTCTGTTCATCTATTTCTAGTGACTAACTGCAATACAATGCAGAGTAATATGTGCCTGTTGTGTAGATATGTAAAAAAGGTATGCTGGAATTTAGTGCTAAATATTGGAATTGTCTTTGTACTCTCTAACATTTGTTGGTAGTGACTTTGTTTAATTAGGCTACTGCCTTAGCAAGTGGTTTACGCTTTTATATTGTACATTCTTCTGACCCAAGCATCTTGCAGTTTATGCAATGTTTTGGAGAGCTAGTGTTCACTAATCTATAGGTTAAACAAATGTAGTGTTGCCCACACGCAATGTTATCTAGGTTTTGTGAATTAAGTTAAACAGTTCATTCAAGGAAACTGTGTTTCTTCTAGTTAGTCCGGAATGGATTTGTAATGTATCAATTGCATTATATATTAGACTAAAAAGAGGGTATCTTGCTTTTATTTGTGAATGCATGGACTACAGACTGCTTGTTTTGAGAAGCTTTATTGCTGTGGGCTGAGCAGCTGGTCTGGCTCTACATCTTGATAACCCTCTACTTATTGTATGTTTTAATGTTTGGAAATGTATGTATTGATGCGTTTCCCAACAAGAGTCCACAGTTTGTCATGTGTGATTTAAAGACTGCAATATTGTCACCTTTTTCAAGACACTGGATAAGGCATTTTGTCTTCGTATTAGGATTTTTACCCACTAAATATTTTTCAGGGAATTCCAAACATGTTTGTGTAAATTTACGGGGTGTTTGGTTTTTCTCTTTTCTCCATCTCTTTATATAGCTATATTTCTGAAGTCGTGTAAATGTCTGTTTGAGCAGGGTATACATTCTCTCTGCTAAAAACGCAGCTTACTTCAAGTATATGTTTTGGCTTCAAGGGGTTTGTGTAACTGTCTTGAAGTTGCCAGTTCTATGAAAGAAGGTTAAAAAGGAAAATACTCTTGAGCTCCAAAATCCACTATAGCTTAATGTTTTGATTATGGTGCTATCCCATCTGAAAACAGGTTGCAAAAAGGCAAAAACAAAAAGTTTGTCAAAAACTTATTGTATACATACCACCTGAAACTTTCTGCTTATTTTTCCAGCATATGGTGGCAGTACCTATGGGTTGTGCCTCCTTAACTGGGACAAGCATCTACGAGAGAGAAGTTAAATAAAAGTCCCTTCCCATTATCCCATAAAGGGCTTCCCCTGGCAAATCCACTTTGGTTATCCTTGCCCCAGCACGGGGATGGATTAAGCTTCTACTTGAGGTGAGGCACACAGGTTGATGTCTGGGGGAGGAAGCACAAGAGCCACCCAAGTGGTAGGCTGAGCAGCATGCGCCAAGTATGTTCTAGCTTTGATTATGGACGGGCAAGGGGATGCCTTTGTGACGCTACAGGCAGTGCGCACAGCGGTGGAATGCATGCCAGGGTGGTGTTGCGTTCCACTGAAATTCTGGGTATGCCACTGCACACGTGAACTGGAACTTCTGTGAAAAGGCACCAGATTTGAATCAATGGGTGTATAAATGCTGTGCTGTTTACCTTCTGGATGCTGGTCAGAACGGATTCTATCACCAGCCCCACATGGCTCAGGTTTTTGAGGTAAGATTAAATAATCTTTACTTTGAAAATCTTTGCTTTCTGTAAAACAGTTTAGGGTCTTAAAGGTATACTTCTGTTATGTTTCAGATATGTCTAGCCCTCAGCAAATGGATAAAGACATGCCTACTCCTGCAACTAGGAAGGCCTCATCCAAAGCCAAACATTTAGTTTGCAATGAACCACCCCC
Organism: Pelobates cultripes; assembly: GCA_933207985.1. NCBI lineage: Eukaryota > Metazoa > Chordata > Amphibia > Anura > Pelobatidae > Pelobates > Pelobates cultripes. The sequence continues at coordinate 16,153 of CAKOES020000175.1, forward strand.
CTATGGGATGGCACTAGGCTTAAAGTGTGTAATCAATGTCTTTAGAAAAATCCAAACAAAAGGATATGCAATCATTCCTGTTCTGGTCATATTTTTCCCTCCTGTGATCTTTCTTCAGTCCTGCAAGTGCTCTGTGAACCTCCTTTTTTGAACCTTTTGGAGTGTCTTCCATTGAAGAAACTCATACTCAAGACTGCCATCACTTGGTGGCCATCACCTCTGCCAATAGAGTAGGTGAACTTCAGGCTCTTTCTTTATCGGACGATTTTGTTATATTCCATAAGGTAGTGCTCCATCCTAAGCCTTCATTCCTTTCGAAGGTTATTGCTTCTAGAGCTGTTAATTAGCCCATCGTTTTACATTTCTTCTGCAATAATGCCACTTCGCCGCAGGAACTAAAATGACATAAATTGGATGTTAGGGGAGCTTTACAGATCTACCTTTCAGGTTTGAAGGGCAAAGAGCCTCTTGTAATTCACTCTTGTTGGTTGATGCAATCAAGATGGCGTATGCTTCCTATAGCTACTTCTCTTAAAGCACATTCCACAAGAGCAATGTCCACATCTCTGGCAGAAGAGGCTCTTGCTTCGCCTGAAGAAACTTGCAAGGTGGCTTCTTGGTCATCATTCAACACCTTCATCAGGGATCACCGGCTATAGGTGTATTCTCATCCTTTGAAGCTGCATTTGGGCATAAGGTGCTTCAAGCTATTGTGGCGTAATGCCCACCCAATGGCAATCTATCTATATCCCACAAGTACTGCCACCATATACCAGGAAAAAAGTTTACGTACTGTAAATATTTTTTTCTTAATATGATGGCAGTACAATACTCCTTCCCTCTGAATAAAAATTTACTTGTTTGACTTGTGTGGTGTTTTTAATTGCTACGACTGAGCTGGGTTTGCCGGGGTAAGCCTTTAATTTTTTTATGGGATAAAGGGGAGGGAATTTTAATTAACTTCTATCTTGTAGATGCTTGTCCCAATTAAGGAGGCACAACCCACAAGTACTGCCACCATATTAAAAAAATAAATAAAAATTACAGTAAGTAAAAATTTGTTTCACGTTCCGGTTCCCTATCCATTCTCAAATGGCTTGAACATGCACTGATGGTTCAAATCTACAGTGTCCCACACACTCTGCCAATATAAATATTCTTATGGTGTGCAAATGACTAAGCCTCAAAGGCTCTGTGCAACAGCATGAATCTGGATGTATGCATGTGCAGTGACATGGTCAGGTGATAACACTGTAAAGCTTTGTTCTTAAAGCTGTTTGGGCTTGTTGGTCTACAGCTGATATCCTTTTAGGTATTCCCTTCAACTCAAAGCGGCTCTCTCCTTCTGAGTTTGTCTCAAAGGTGACAAAGCCGCTTATGTTGCGGTTGTCCATGGGTGCAGCAATATTAAGTTATAATCTAATGCTGTCACTGAAGGGCAGCACCACGTTCATTCTTTAATCCATGTTGGTCACATACAAAGGTACATTACTGATGTCTATGGTGGAACCTGTCTCACAATCAGTCTGCCTTATTTTCCCAGTTGTCGCTGGGTGGGTGAAGTAACAGATCCTGACCCTGGATGCTCTGCCTCTTGTCAGGCTAGGGAGTTACCATAGCACAAACTGGTCTCTATTTTGTCTTGTACCTTGCAATGACTTTCCAACCGTTATCAGCATTTCCTAAAGATTTTTCTTTATTAAATGCTCAATTGATGCTCCCCCACTTCATGTCTAGACAGACTTTCACTGTGCCCATCATATGTATCCTATAGAATGCTTCTCACAGAGCATCATTTTAATGCTTCCTTATGGAAGCTGTCCGTTATGCGTCAGCATTCATTTAAACAGGATGAATCAGGAAGTCCTTCTGGCTTTCAGATTGACTGACTGCCCGGGGGATGTTCTTAAATTAATTGATATACGTGCTAATTTCTTTTGACATTGTTGCTTTTATGAATTGGGGCAAGCGTGTATGCTGAAGCAGTTTGAGTGATCTGGAATCTTCAGCACTCTTAAGCTTCTATTTTTTTTTTAATTTATTTTTTTTTGTTCGCTTTGATGGCTTTTATCGGTTTACTTGGCTTGTTTTTAAGGGGGGGAGGGTCTCTTCTTCCCAATATTGATGCAATTTGCATATTCACCTTTTGGATGTGAATTATAATCTGAATAATGCAAACTTTCCTCCTGGATTTTTTTTTTTTTTTTCTCAAAAGTGCAGTATTTACCAGGCGTGATGTAGAAGACTGCTACTATGGAAGTAATTATTTACAGAAAAAAATCAGCCTGTTGATCTAATTAAGTCTTGTAAAAGAGAGTAAACACAGAAAATAAGCTGTGGACCTAGTTCTCAGATATGCTTGTTTGGTATGAGCAGTAAAAAAAAAGTTTAAGAACCATTTAATAGATGTTATACATGTTTCTTTTTCCATAGCTTTATTTTGAGTGTCACTATCTTTATTTCACCAGTAGCTTCAGTTTAGCTCTGTCTGGTAGTTCACGCTATAACTTTTGTTTCAGATATGGCTCGAGGACATCAGAAGATTCAATCACAACAAAAAAATGCAAAGAAACAGGCCGAAGCAAAGAAGAAACAAGGACATGATCAGAAAGCAGCAGCCAAAGCTGCCCTAGTATTCACCTGTTCGGTCTGTAGGGTAAGAGACCATTGCTTTTTAAAGGGACACTATAAGCACCAAAACAACTTTCGCTTCATGAAGCAGTTTGTGTGTGTTTCTGCAGTCTCACTGCTCAGTTCTCTGCCATTTAGGAGTTAAATCACTTTATATAATCCTAAAACATAGGTGCCTGTATTGCACAGTCTGTTTAATCTAGATTTTAGCTCCTACTCTAAGGGCAAAGAGCATGTGAAACCTCTAAAGCAAGTTAACATTTGATAGAATTTTTTATTTTATTTTTTTCATGCAGGCTGTGTGGGTCCCAGCTAGGGAAGGTGTGGCTAGGGCTGCATAAACAGGTGATTTTACTTCTAAATGGCAGGAAACTAAGCATTGAGAATCCAGGGGCATGATCCATAAACAAAAAATGCTTCATTAAAGGGACACTCCAGACCCAAATCACGTTGGCTTCTTGGAAAGCTTTGTGTGAAGAGTGTGCTTTTTATTTTTTTGCAAAACGTGCAGATTTCTATAGAAATTGACACTTTTATATATTAACCTGGTTACACCCCTCCCCCCGACTTTCAAATTGACAAAAGGTCCTGTTATTTCCTGGTTTGCTCAGTGGAGCTAAACTAAAGAGGCAGCTATTGCGCAGAGCACCTGCCTTGCATAGATTTCTCATTTGAAGTCTGCAATAAGAGACCCACAGAAAGTCTGGGTGGGGTCAGAGGAGGGTTTGAAAAGGAAAGGTTTTGCAAACCGTTTTTAAATATACCCCCTAATGGAAAAAATGAATTATTAAATGACTAAGTTTTCATTTGGGGTATATTGACTAAATTGTGATTTTTTTTTTTTTTGATTTTTTTTTAATTTAGCTTGTATTTGGGCATTGGGGTGTTCCTTTAAGATAAACTCTTTTGATGCCTATAGTATCTTTTTAAGATTGCCCTTAAAGTGGCTCTGTCGAGGTCTGGGGTATTTGCATACATTACCAATAGTAACTGCTCTGCTTGGCATCCGGTGGCTGTATGGTACAGCGTAAAGAGAGGTATCTGGTTTTGTGGTTTTTCTTTTTTCCTTTTCTCTTCTTTATTACGCTTACCTGAACCTGTCCCTCGTGGCTGCTGCCGTGGTCTTCCTGCCAGTCAGTTTTAACTGACAGGAGCACATGTTAATGTTAAACTTTAGTGCATGGGTTAACCCTGTTTTTAAGTCAATGGATGAGATTGAGGTATTTCCATTGAAAGAGCCTTTCTATGAGGGGATAACTCTCCAAATGTCTCTCACACAGCTGTGTAGCTTGAGTCACTAAAAATGTACCAACTTACTATATAAAATATTAAAACTATTTTATGGTTAAATTAAGAGCAAAAGTATAAAGCCAAATAGTTACTCTTTCAGGATAGGGTCATGTGTCTTTAAACATAAATATCACTGTCCTCTTAAAGGAACATGATAGGTACATAGACCACTTCATTTTAATAGTGCCATGCCTCTGTTTTAGCCCTGCAACGGAAACCTAGCAGGATTAACATGCCACTAGTGGCTGTCTGACTCGCAGCCGCTAGATGTTCCTCTGTCAAAGTAGCCGAGCTCATTTGACTTGTGCAGTGTGGTGATTTGTTATGCATGAACACTAGCCCCCCAGTGATTTTCCTATTAAGGGAGTTATTTACTAGTGATACTTAGAATTAAAAAAATATTGTGACAGTGTTAGGCTTAAAAAAGTGCCCTGTATGTCTTATGTGTCCAAGGCTGTGTTATTAGCCTGTGACGCTCAGACATTCCAGAGAATATTCTGAGAAATACATGTACTTGTATGCAGCATTGTAAGAATTGGTTTATGGTGTATCTGTTCTGTCTATGGCAGGAAGCTGGGCATACCTTGTAAATCAAAAGGCCCCACCAGAGTGCCACAAGTACATGCATATAGCACTTCTAAGCAAATGCGGCACTATTGATGTTCATTATGTCTTATAATTTCTCTTACCGCTCAGGCTTTTCAGAAATCAAACATGGCAATTCTTTAAACAAACATTATATAAAGTAGTAGTCCGTGGTGAGCCTTTCCTCCCTCTTCTGTAAGTTTACCTCATGCATTTGTATCTACAGACAAATGTTCATAACTTCTATAACCATGAATATTTTAATTTTTTAAATTTTTTGCAGACTCAGATGCCAGACCCAAAAACATTTAAACAGCACTTTGAGAGCAAGCATCCGAAGGTCCCCCTCCCACCAGAGCTGGTTGGTGTGGAGGCGTAAACTGTCAGGTAAAGGCCTTGTGTAATCAAATTATAGAATTCGGGCATGTTTTATCAAAGCAGAAGTTTTGCAACTTTTCCAAGCATTTGCTTTATTCAGCCCTCCTCATCACACACTCACACACCCATTGTGACTCATACATGTGTAAATTAATCATGGTGTCAAATGTCTAGCTTTTTATAATAGCTATTATGACAGCTGTTCGATTAGATAATTGCTAGAGTTTTCACTTCCTTATATTTTTAAGGTTATTTGCAGCAAGCTGCTTGTTTTCTTAAGGCGTTTAGAGAGCTAGAAACCAAACAGCAGCAAACCAATATCTGAATAACCGAATTGTAGTAAAATGGCAATTATGTGACTTGCAGAGTTGGAGTACTTGACCAAAAAGCATATTGGGATGTTTCTTCTGCCTCCCCTCACCTTCATCAATTTTACTACTTGGAGTTTATGCAAGATAGTCTCCTGTAGTTTGCATGCTACTTGTAGCTATATGAAGGAGTTTTCTAGTACTGCAGATTATGGGATGTGCAAGGTGAAATTGTGACCGAACTGCTATTTAAAGATTTTGGCAAACAATGTTAATTTTATTTCTATTCTAATATTTACTAATTTGTTTTTGTTTTATATATTTCAGATTTCATCTGAACAGACTGTTTTCTCCATATGAGCGATATTTTTTTTTTATCAGACAGGGGCTCTAGAAACATCCATATTTTTATGCTGTTCCCTTCATGTGGTTCATACAAAAACCTATGTAAATGTACAGTTACTTACTAATTTGTAAATCGCAAGTCAGGCAATTCACACAAATTTTTACCGTTGTAATTATATTAATTTGATGTCCATAATGTGTATAATTTGTTCAATAAAAGTAGTACCTTGGTTTTAAAGGCTTGTGTTTTTATATATACACTCTTCTAAGAATCTGAAGTTGGAACACTATTTGTGGCACACTTCAATTAGTAAATTCAAAATCATGAATATTCATGAGAATGATCTTGCCTTAAGTTTACTATAATTCCCATGTAGATTGCATAAGGCAGTTTGCCAAACTTGCTTCAAAATGAATAAACTGAAATTAAGACAGCACTCTTTTGTTTTGCACAGGTTTATCAAGTAATCGGTAGGCACTTTAAAACGATCAGTTGGATATCCATTAACCATAAACATGGTGCCTGAAATGAATTTGAATGTTGTAGGTTGGCAATGTGACAAACATGACTATTTGCCTAATGAGTACAGGCCGCATATGCCTTCAGATCAACTTCAATCCTTTTTGCCATGCTGACCTTTAAGTAACAGAAATGTATGACTGTTTTATAACATTCAGGAAATCCTGTTATCTGACAGAGCAGGGAATCTTTACATTCTGCTTTTGAATGTTTAGGTGAAATTGAAAACCTTGTAACTTCATTTGGGTTTCTTCTGGGTTATGGGATTATCAGGAAACTGTCTTGCACCATGTGATTCACCTACTCAGATTGCTGTCTGTTAGATTCACACTCTGGTATATAACGATGAGAAAAAAACCCTGACAATTGGCAGAGATTAAGGAACATACTTTCAGTCACATTTTCTCACAATTGGCCTGTAAAATAAATCCCACAGAAGTGTAAATGACAGACATGGGTGTGCAGCAAAATGGTTGCATCCATATACTGAGATCCAGCACAAGGAAGAAAAGAGAATTTAAACTAAAGTCAAGGTGAGCATAGTATGATCACTATGCTATGATGCAGAATATACCATGACCAGGATGCTTTCTCTTCCAGCAGTTCTAAACTGCTAGTAGCAAGCCTAAACTAGTCTTCATCTATAGTTTTGTTTGAAGACTATTTTAGTGTAACATCATTGAACTGTAATTCTACAGTGATGTGCATAATATAACTTATTTTTAGGATGTTCCTAAAGGGTGTGAATGGATGACTGCAAAAGTTCAATTTACTTGAGTCTTTTAAAAATGTCATGTTTTCACTATTTGTATATCATGATGAGCCTGGGTAATTAAGAGGGTGAGGAGGAGAATCCTGATTAGAGAAACCTAATTTTGTTAATTTCCATGCAGGTTAATTGGCAGGAAATCTTTCAAGTGTTTTTGAAGTTGAGTACGTGAGATGTCAAGGTTGTGTTATTTGCCTGACGTCATCAGTATAAATTGTAGATGCAGTGAAAACAATTGACATGGAACAAAAAGCAAGTTGAGTAAAAAGTGTTGGAGGCCTTTGTCACCTCACAATGCATTTATACCAGGTATTGTTAGGATTCAAGTATGCCTGTCCTAACCAGTTTTACGTTCTGCCTTCTATCATTTAATTTTTGTTTTATTTTTTGCACCACTGTTGCATCGGTCGGTATGGAGACCCTCTTACAAAACGCATCTATGGCCAAGAGAGAACACAGTGAAAGAGAAGAAACAATGTTTTTCTCCTTATACTATGCAGTGTCTGCTCTGGTTGTGCCAGGCCTGAACTTAATTATGACACACCAGTTGCGAAAATCTCGTTATCAAAGCTATAGATGGACTTCAAATATTGTGTGTTTTGTTTTTGTTTTTTAAAGAGTAAATATTTTTCACACCCACTTAATGTTCATGCAGATTAAGGAACAGTGTGCAGTTTTTAAAAAATATATTATAAAATTTAGTGTAGGGTTCAATATCTGGGTACTGTGATGTAGTGGTGGTCTTTATACAATATAGCCATATTGTGTAACTGAAGCCCCATATTTGTTTGGCAAGATTGGTGACTTTATGTAGACTTGTAAAATTGAAGAAAAAGTGTGGGTGCACTGGTTAAAAAAAAATCTGTCATTTTTGTACACCATCATTTTATCACTTTAGTGTACCTTTTCAATGCACACATTACGTGATAATGGATCTCCTAAATAAAGCAGGATACCCAGTTTCAAACACAACCTCACACATTAGCCTGGGTGAATTCTCTGAATAAGAGACTTCTGTGATTCCTGTAGTCTAGATCAGTGTATCATAAACGCTCATCAAGAAAGTTGCAGTGGTCTGTACAGTTGCAACCCTGACTAATATTTGACTTTTTTTTTTTTTTTCTTCTCTAGATTTGTGTTTTATTTTTTTTGGGTACTCATTACAATAAAATACTCCAATTTCATTCATACCAACTGTGAATTATATATCTGGGAACATGCAGTTTTGGCATAATGCAAAGATCAATAGGTTGGAGATAGGTTGTGCTGTTTAAAGGAACACGTCACCCAGACCACTTCAGCTCAATGAAGTGGTCTGGGTGCCAGGTCCCTCAGGTTTTAACCCTTCACATGTAAACAGTTTCAGAGCAACTGCTATGTTTACATAGGGTTAATCCAACCTCTAGTGGCTGTCTTCCTGACGGCCGCTAGAGGCGCTTCTGCGATGCTGGATCCGAAATTCGCGTGCAGAATGTCCATAGGAAAGCATTAAGAAATGCTTTCCTGTGAACTTTTAGAATGGGGGAGAGGTCACCAGCGCCGAGGGAGCCTGGCGCTGGATTAAGGTAAGCTGCTGAAGGTTTTCCAGAACATAGATTCGCGGGATTCCCTGTGCTAGTGAGCTGGACTATGTTTGGGGGAATTCCCCCAAACGTAGACCTGCTTTCTTGCGCATACTTGCTAGCATATCCTCACTTACCGACCAATTTGTTTTATTACTGTATCGTAAGAATGAAACTCGGTCGGTAAGTGAGGGGTCTCTAATAGGAGAAAACCACACTTGAAATATGCATATAACCTTAGTACACTGTCCAATTACATAAGTATGGTTGTATTGGTTAATATTCAGTTTGTAAATGGTAGGTAGGTACTCTATTGAGTATGGATACCCCAAAAAAGAAAAAAAATATATATATATTCTTTCACCCCTTCCTACTGCTCTGTAATTAGGTAAACAATTTACGCATAGGCATGCTCTATCATAGTAATCAGAGTCAAAGGATATATGCTTTCTTCAAGTGTATTGTTTTGGGGTTTTTTCCCCGTGATTCTTATTATAAACACTATTTCTTGAATAGAATTATGTAGAAACGTTATAGCTGGTGGATGAACAATATACATCGTATATAGTGATACACATCTCGCTTGCTGGCAAAGGTGTTTATGTGCTTTGTTTGTCTTTTGGGTTTTTTTTTGTAGGATCTCATATTTTCATGTGAGCGTGCAGTATTGATTCTTTGGTAGTATATTTGGGTTTTGTGAGCCCTGATACCAGCACCACTGGGTCTATACTGGGCCGGTACCGTAGCTTTAAAAAAAAAAAAATTTGCAGCTGTGTGGGATTAGTCCACATTTCTTCAAGAAGCATTCAATTGGAAAATCCCAGCACAAACTAATCACTTAAAGGGACACTAGTTGCCAAAACAACCTTAGCTTAAATAAGCAGTTGAGGTGTATAGATCATGTCCCTGCCATTTCACTGCCTAATCTGCTATTTAGGAGTTAAATCACTTTGTTTAGGCACACCTCCCTGAATGTGCATTGCACAGCCTTCCTAAACACTTGCTGCAGCGAGTCGTCTAATGTTTACATTTCCTTTATTGCAAATTCTGTTTAATTTAGAATGTATCTCTTGCACTGTTAATAGCTTGCTAGAGCCCCTTGTATTTAAAGTTCAATTTACAGGGCAGGAGATATTTTAAAAACTTTTTTTTTTTTTTTAAAGTAACATCTGATTGAAAATGAAATAATTTTTTCATGTAGACTGGGTAAGTCAGAGCCAGGGGAGGTGTTGTTAGGGCCGCACGGACACAAACAGTGATTAAACTCCTAAATGGCTGTTAATTGAGAAGTGAGACTTCAGAGGCATGATCTATACACAAAAACTGCTTTATTAAGTTAAAGTTTTGGTGATTATAGCATATGCATTACAAATATGCATCTTGTAGCAGTTTATATTTAAAAGGCCATTGTACAGTCTGTGTATTTTTCTTTTTCACCCTTCTGCTGTGATGCTGTACTCCACTCCTGCCACTGGAGGAAGTCAATTATATACTGAATAGTCCCACTGTAGTACTAGAACTGATCTATGTGCAGAGCAATCCGTTTTAACCTTTCTGATTTTGGGAGCATTTACAGTAGTGTAATCCAGTCTATTTAAGGAAATGTTAAGAGTTAATTACTAAACTGTGAATTGTGAAGCTCAGTTTCTTTTTTCATTAGTTGCCAAATTCGAATTTTGTTTTCCACTTTGGCAATTTGCGTCTAATATGACCAATTCTCTTGTCAATTCTGCAGTTTTAGGATTAGAAAATATAACTCCTTTAGTTTCCCATGATAACACCTAATGTAAAGAGATTTCTTGCTACAATAAAGCTGCCACATTCATTATAATTCCAACACTTTACAGACCTCTATACTCCTCTGTCTGGCCCTATACAGGGAAGACATCATTTAAATTAACTTGCTATGTTGACTCCATGAAATAGATTTTTATGGAATCAACTTTATTGTTTGAAACTAATTTATTTTACATATAAGGTGAGGTTTGCTGAATTCAAAATAGTGAAACATGTAATAAGTAGGAATTTCAATCAAGCGGAGTAAAAGCTCAAAAGGGAAAACAGAAAATAAAGAATAGTCTTAACAAGGGAACATTTGTGCTCTGTAGTATCTATAAAAAAACTGAACATAGTGTAATCCACTCTCTTATAAGCGAAGACACGCAATTTATTTAGTAAAACTCACAGTAGGATAGATGATATCTGGCACATCATCATTAAATGAAATATATGGGATGAGGTGGCTGCAAGAGGTGATGGTATTCTGACCCTTAAACAAAGCAAATAAGCCAAATAGTGCAGATGGACATATAAACCATTTATTAAAGTTGCACTCACAAGATAAAAGCTCATTAGAGCATGTCTCTGACTCCGGATGAATAAAATCTTAAAAGAAAAAGAAAGTTTACAAAGAAATTTCTTTCAAGATTTTTATTCATCCTATTATTGTTCCAGCACTTGGACACTTCTACCACAATTGCATCCAGGTCTAACGAAGGTGGAGACATGGTGACTTCTCAATCATCGGCACAGCTGCCATAATCTTCTGTTGCAAAGCTTTTCAGCAAGCTGAAGGACAAGGGGCAGAGAGATCCAATGCTGGAAACCAAATTTTGAGTTAAACCACTCGTGAACAGTTTAACCCCTAAAGGTGAGTCAGTGCCAGGGATCTCCAGGCACCAAAGCAACTTCATTTTGTTTGATGTTGTTATGGTACATACACTGGTTCATTAATGTACTACTATGAGAAAATAGAGCTTAAATGGACACTATAAGCTCTAGAACCACTACAGCCTAATGTAATGGTGCACTGCAGTCTTAGCAGTGTAAACACTAGTCTTTCCACTGCCACCTAATGCCACTAGAGGGACCTCCTGGATGGGATCCTGCAAAGATTGCCAGAAGCTTAATATATAGATGTACTGAGTCAATGCATCTCTGTGAAGAGATGCTGATTGCACAGAACAGTGTTTGCAGTACATACGCAAGAAGCTCCCTATGGAGAAATATTGGATTGGTTAAGATAATCAGTATTGATACTATTGGTGGTGGGGTGTGGAGCGCATTTCTAAATTGCACCAATATCACTCAAACATTAGGAATTTATATTCATAACAGTGTTCCTTTGTGATATTACTACAATATTCTAGTTATGATTTGCCACTTTATACTAGTAGATATTGGATATCATGAGTATATCATACTGGAGTACAAAGTGACCGCTTGGTTCTAATTGTGCAGATAGAAACGATTAAATGATTCATATATAGAAACAAAATATTAATATTAAAAGCCTACTTTTAATTCGAAGACAGATACCACCATAAGCTATTTTAAAATTATTTAAGTAATCTTTTTATTTCAATTGCCTCACAAAGAACCAGGAGACGAGACACTGCTTAATTTTAGAAGGAACTCAATTAAAAGCCAACTACAACTATCAACACAATTGATACTAAGTCATCTCCTGACATGTGGGGCTATTATAACATACTTAGACCTTGTTTGACACTTCTTTTAACAACAGTAACCAAACAAAACAAATGTGAAGATCCCCTATGACCGCTAGCCCTACATCAGTTGCACATGTTTGACTCAAACCTTACTACAAAGGATCACACTTTAACTCTTTGACCCTTAACACATTAACACTTACTGGCTTTTGCTTTCCCCAATAAATTACATGAGCTTATACTGGATGATTAACAAGGTGAGACCACACGCCTCTCATAGACTCTCAAAACCTGATTTCCAATCAGTTGTAGATGTTTCCCTTTTTCATATTCCTTCAAGTTGTATTTATAACACTAGATAAATGATAACTAAAAATGCAGATAATTTAAAATAAAAGATGTACAGAAAAAAAAAGATATTTTTGTGGTATTTCTGTTTCATTTTGAGGTTTTCCTGGTACTGAAATACAAAAATACTTTACTCCAGAGAGAGTACGTATATACATCTATTTATTATACATTATTGGGCCACTGTTACGATTGATTTCACCCGTGTGATTTATTATTGCTGTTTGGCGCCGTTTCGTCATGAAATTAAAGATGTCACTCATACTTGTCTAGAATCATATTGCCACCAATTTTCTCCCCGTTTTTATGACTCCATCACTTAGTGGTATTAGTGTGAACTAAGTTTAGATTAACTAAAAATAATAATAATAATATTAATTAAAGAAAAACAATATTATCAAGGTATTAAGTCTGGAAGGAAACACTTTGTTTTTGCATGTTTTTATGTATAATCAGAGTAATCCATTGTTTAACCCCTTAAGGACGGAGCCAAATGTACACGTTGTGAACAAAACAAAATGTAAACAAAACCTGGCATTTGCGCTACATGTCTGTCCAACCGTAATTCACCTCTTTCATAGTAAATGCACCCACCCTTATTATATATCATTTTATTCAGGGGAAACAGGGCTTTCATTTAATATCAAATATTTAGCTATGAAACATAATTTAATTTGAAAAAAAATGGGAGAAAATACGATTTTTAAAAAACATTTTTAGTTCTTTAGTTCTACATGACATTTTATCGGTCAATGTCATAATACTGTTTGCTTTTACTGCAATAAAATACACATATTTGGTGTATACACAGGTTTTGGGAAGTTACAGGGTCAAATATAGCATGTTACATTTGAAATTGAAATTCGCCAGATTGGTTACATTGCCTTTGAGACTGTATAGTAGCCCAGGAATGAAATTTACACCCATAATGGCATACCATTTGCAATAGTAGACAACCCAAGGTATTGCAAATGGGGTATGTCCAGTCTTTTTTAGTAACCATTTGGTCACAAACACTGGCCAAAGTTAGCGTTAGTATTTGTTTGTGTGTGAAAAATGCAAAAAACGCCAATTTTGGCCAGTGTTTGTGACTAAGTGGCTACTAAAAAAGACTGGACATACCCCGTTTGCAATACCTTGGGTTGTCTTCTTTTGCAAATGGCATGCCATCGTAGGGGTAATTTTCATTCTTGGGCTACCATAGGGTCTCAAAGGCAACCTAACCAATCTGACGATTTTAATGTGAAAAAAATGAAACACAAGCCTTATATTTGACGCTGTAACTTTTGAACACACCATAAAACCTGTACATGAGGGGTACTGTTGTACTCGGGAGACTTCGCTGAACACAAATATTTGTGTTTCAAAACAGTAAAAAGTATCGCAGCAATAATATTGTCAGTGTAAGTGCTGTTTGTGCGTGAAAAATGCAAAAAACTTCACTTTTACTGGCGATATCATCGTTGTAATAAATTTTACTGTTTTGAAACACTAATATTTATGTTCAGCGAAGTCTCCCGAGTAGAACAGTACCCCCCATGTACAGGTTTTATGGTGTTTTGGAAAGTTATAGGGTTAAATATAGTGCTAGCAAATTAAATTCCCTTTACTTTTGGCATGGGTTGTCAGGCAGGTCCCGCTAATTGTAATTAATTAAGATACCCAATTATGTAAAATTATTACATAAATATATATGTAGAATTAATATATGTATATATATATATATACGTATGTGTATATATATGTATATATCTATATAATTTTTTTAAAATATTTTTATTTATATATAGGTATATATAGTGATATATACGTATATATTTATGTATATAGATATATATATTTCGTTCTGCGTGTATTTTGATATATATGTATATATATATATATATATATATATATTAATTTCACAATACAGTTAGAACGAAATAACACACATCTATATATTTTTTTATTATTTTTAATGATTTTTTTAATTTTATTTTTTAACGTATTTACGTATTTTCTTTTGTATATTATATATAAATATATATAACAATAATTATATATATATTTAATCAGTATCAGTCTATGTGTAATTTGATATTAATATATATAATTATATATATATTAATAGTAAAATACACCTAGACAGTGTACGTGTGTGTGTATGTATATGTGTATATATATATACCTAGATCATATATATATAATAATATATATAAAATATAATAATAATATATATATGATCTAAGTATATATTATTATTTTTTATATACTTTTTCATTTATTTTTTTATTTTCAGCCAGCAGGGGGACCACCTGTCATTACAGGCAGCCCCCCTGCTGGCAATGCAGGAGGCAGCTACCCCCGGCCATGTGATTGTGGGGTCCTCGGCGGCGTTTAGAGCCGCTTAGAATAGGGTGTAATAGTACGCACTCCGGTCTTAAGGGGTTAATGTAGAACTGTCTGACAGTGGCTAATAAGGAAACTATACTAGGTATAGGTTGCCCTAGCAAATAGATTTTTTTTTCTAATGCAAGACATCCTTAAAATTAGACATGTGCAATTCATTTTGTGCCGAATATGTATTCGGACGAATTTCGGGCAATTCGGACATTCGGGTGCCAAAGTGCCGAATTACCGAGGTCCCGAAGTTCCGAAATTTTCAGAATTGTCGAAGTGCCGAAGTTCCGAAGCACAGTTTTGCCTAAGTACTAATATACTTACCCAGTGGAAGAAGAATAATGTTACACTGGATACAATTGTAAATAAAAAGTATACAAACGTAGCCAGGATTAAGCTGTAAGCATTTGCAACACTTACAACAATCAAGTAACATACATTCATATAAAATGTAAGTTACTCAGCCTGTCAATGTAATGACAGGTATGAATAAGTAGATAACGCCCTAATTCCCACGTTATTAGGGAGTTATCTACTAAAAGGCTGAAAGACCTAAATTGGTCTTTCAGCCAAATTTACTAATACTAAGTTAAAAAAAAAACGTCCCCCTCCCCCACCTAACCTGAAGGGGGGACCTATTGCCCCCCCCGGCCCCCACCCCTGAACGGCGGGTGGGTGCCCTAAATCAGAATAGGGGGGGGACCTAATGTCCTGGCCCCCACCCCTGAGTGGTGGATGAGGGCCCTAAATACCAATTAGGGGGGGGATCTAATGTCCTCCACCCTGGCCCCCACCCCTGAGCGGTCGGTGGGGGCCCTAAATACTAATTGGAGGTACCTAATGTCATTCCCCCTGGCCCCCACCCCTGAGCGGTGGGTGTGGGCCCTAAATTAGAATGAGTGGGGAGGACCTACTGTCCTCCTCCCTGGCCCCCACCCCTAAGCGGTGGGTGGGGGCCATAAATACTAATTAGGGGGAACCTAATGTCCTCCCCCCGGGCCCCACCCCTGAGCGGTGGGTGGGGGCCCTAAATACTAATTAGGGGGGGACCTAATGTCCTCCCCCCGGCCCCCATCTCTGAGCGGTGGGTGGGGGCCCTAAATTAGAATGAGGACGGAGGACCTAATGTCCTCCCCCCTGGTCCCCACCCCTGAACGGTGGGTGGGGGCCCTAAATACTAATTAGGGGGGGACCTAATGTCTTCCCCCTGGGCTCCACCTCTGAGCGGTGGGTGGGGGCCCTAAATACTAATTAGGGGGGAACCTAACGTCCTCCACCCTGGCCCCCACCCCTGAACATCGGGTTGGGGCCCTAAATAAAAAAAATAGCCCCCCTTCCCGCAGGTGACTAGGGGTCCCCAAACCCCTAGTCACCCCCCTCCCCAAACAAATTAACCCCCACCTACCAACTCACCCTAAAAATAATGAGGTGGACTAAGTTCCTGTAAAAAAATTAAAATAAACTTACTATTTGATGTTTTCTTTCTTCTAAAATCTTCTTTTTTCAGCCCCAAAAAAGACCAAATAAAAATCCATAATAACCGACGCAATAAAAAAAAAAAAATTAGCGCAAAAAAAACCAAAAAAACATCTTCACCCAGCGAGGGCTCCGCGCAGACTGATTGGTGGATTAAGTAACCAATCAGAGTGTTATGAGTCAAATTACACAGCGTGGGAAATTCCAAAGAACTTTTCCACGCTGTGTAAAATGACACAGAGCACTCTGATTGGTGGATTTCAAACCAACCAATCAGAGTGCTGTGACAGGTAAATGTAGAGACTTACCTGTCAGTCTCTTCATTTACCTGTCAGAGCACTCTGATTGGATGGCTTAAACCCACCAATCAGAGTGCTCTGAGTCTAATTGCAGGGCGGGGCAAGGCTTTATAAGCCTTCCCCCGCCCTGCAGAGCACAGTCTGCTCGAAGCCCTCGCCGGGTGGACATGGATTATTTTTTTGGGCGCTCGTTTTTTTAATTTTTTTATTATTATTGCGTCGGTTATTATGGCTTTTTGTTTGGCCTTTTTTGGGGCTGAAAAAAGAAGATTTTAGTAGAAAGAAAACATCAAATGGTAAGTTTATTTTTATTTAGTTAAATGGTCCCCCCTCATTATTTTTAGGGTGAGGGAGGTAGGTAGGGGTAAATTTTTTTTTTTGAGGGGGGGATAGGGGTTTGGGTCCCGTAGTCACCTGCGGGAGTGGGGGTTATTTTTTTTATTTAGGGCCCCCACCCGACGCTCAGGGGTGGGTGCCAGGGGGAGGACATTAGGTCCCCCCCCGTAATTAGTATTTAGGGCCCTCATCCACCGCTCAGGGGGGAGGACATTAGGTCCCCCCCTAATTAATATTTAGGGCCCCCACCCACCGCTCAGGCGTGGGGGCCAGGGGGGAGGACATTAGGTCCTCCCTCCTCATTTTATTTTAGGGCCCCCACCTGCCGCTCTGGGGTGGGGGCCGGGTGGGCAATAGGTTCCCCCCCCCTTATTCTAATTTAGGACCCTTTTTTTTTATAACAGTGAGCAGCCACAGGCTGCTCACTGTTTACTAGATATGCCCCTACTCGCGGTATAGCAAGTAGGGGCACAATTTACTAATACTAAGT
>CAKOES020000176.1:0-19652 GCA_933207985.1 Pelobates cultripes
TGTGACCAATAATCCTGCAACAAAATGTGTGTTAGTATCACACTAATATGAATGAACCAAGCATCTTTAAAGGAAGGTAAAGAAAAAACTAGGACACTTAGACTTGAAAGGTCCTACCAGAAAATAAAACTAAATTAGTCCTGCCAGATCTATTTCCTGGTTGAGACCTTACTTCAAGGTATTTAGATTGAAGATCCACTGGGCTTCTTTCATGTTGAGAGAAGTCTCAATGTTACCCCCTCTCAAGCGTCTCTCTACTTTTCTATTTAAAAGGCCAAACAAGTATTTGATTGGAATTGTGGACAACTGGCACAATATTTTTTATTTTTAATATTGTAAAAGTCTTCTGCAAGTCTTACATGCAATTTGCAGATAGTACAGCCTATATATTGTGCACCACAACCACACTGTAATAAATATATTACGTGGGTTGTAGAGCACTGCATAGATTTCTTTATATCATAAGTCTGGTTAGTATATGAGCCTATAAATGAATTAATAGTTTTCTTTTGAAAGGTGCAAGTGGAGCACCTTCCACAACGATGAAAACAACGTAATAATTATGTGTCGGATGATGTGCATGTTGATTTTTACCATGTGGTAGTAGGCTGGGGGGCAATTTATTTTTAATGTTATCCTCTCTTTTATATATTATAGTTGGTTTATTGGAAATAATTTTTTTTTAAAAATATATCCTTTTGCAGGATGTGCCAGTGTTTTTTGATGATGTTTTCCATTTTCTTGGCCTGCGAATTATATTTAGTTATAAAGGCAAAATCTAATTTATTATTCCTTTTAGATATATTTAGTTTGGTCTTAGTTAATAAATTGTCTCGATCTATGTTAATTAGCGATAACTCTCCTTCCTCAATTCGTTTTAAATCATAGCCTTTTTCAGTGTATCTATTTTGAATGATTTGGGACTGTGTTTTAAAAGTATCAAGGTCTGAGCAGTTTCGTCTGAGACGTGTGAGTTGACCCTTTGGAATATTTTTTAACCAAGAGGGGTGGTGGGAACTAGAATAATCAATGACAGTATTGCAATCTGTGCTTTTAAAGAAAGTCTTGGTTTTCAAATTATTATCCTCAATATATATGGCTAAACTGAGGAAATCAATTGTTTCTAAATGACAGGAGGATGTATATTGCAAATCATATTCATTCTGATTGATATATTGAATGAAATTATTGAGACTAATATGGTCACCTTCCCAGATAAAAACATCATCTATGTAGTGTCGCCATAGGACAAGGCTCCCCCCAGCGTCTGACCCAACCTAACATGACAAGATTCTCAATGGGAAACATATAAGTTGGCGAATCTGGGAGAGAACCTCATCCCCATGGTGACACCACATAGTTGTAAAAAATATTTGTGTAAATATCTACCTGTATGTCATTTAGCTTTATATTTTGAATAAAAATTTCCCTAATTGCTGATAGACCTTTTTGTTGGGGAATGTTGGTATATAGTGAAACCACATCTACTAAAGTTAAAGAAAAGGCTATTTGTTGTTTACAAAGTCTAGTATTCCAGATTTAGAGTTTGATAATAAATACTGTCAAATATTGTCATCAAAACTCAAGCAACAGAAACCGGAATTATAGAAACTAACGTAATGCATTTACCAACCAAAATTACTATTAATTATGAGCTCCTAAAATAATTTTAAAATGGTGCTCCTATTCACAGTAATAGAGAGACAGTTCTTTGAATTTCCAAAGTGCAGAATTTCGGATGTGACGAACCAAACCAAATTGCCAAAGTGCCAAATTGGCGAAGTCCCAAATTGGCGAAGTGCCGAATTTCAGAAGTGCAAAACCAAACCGAATTGCCGAAGTGTCAAATTTCGGAAGTGCTGAAGTGCTTTGGATTTCTGTAAAGTGGCAGAATAGGAGAGGGAGTGAAAATTAAGGGAATGATGACAGGAATCTAACCCTACCCCTACCCCTAACCCTATGCTTGGTTATGGTTAGGGATAGGGTTAGAGTTAGGGTTAAGGGCAGGTTTAGGGTTAGGGTCAGGGTTAGAGTTAGGGGTAGGGCTATGGTTAGGGGTAGGTTTTGGGTTAGGGGTAGTATTAGGGTTATGGGTAGGGTTATGGGTAGGTGTAGGGTTAGGGGTAGGGTTAGTGTTTGGGGTAGGGGTAGGGTTAGAGGTAGGGCTATAGGTGGGGTTAGGGTAAGGGGTAGGGTTAGGGCTAGGGGTAAGGGGTAGGGTTAGGGGTAGGGTTAGGGGTAGGGTTAGGGGTAGGGTTAGGGGTAAGGGTAGGGTTAGGGGTAGGTTTAGGGGCAGGGGTAGGGCTAAGATTAAGATTAGGAGTAGTGTTAGGATTAGGTGTTGGATTAGGGTTAGGATGAAGATTAAGGTTAGGGGTAGCGTTAAGGTAAGGAGTAGTTTAAGTGTTAGGAGTAATGTTAGAGTTAGGTGTTGGATTAGAGTTAGGATTAAGATTAAGGTTAGGGGTAGCGTTAAGGTTAGGAGTAGGATTAGGGTTAGGTTTAAGCTTAGGGTTAGGAGTAGTGCTAGGATTAGGGGAGGATTAGAGTTAGGGTTAGGGGTAGCATTAGGGCTAGGGTTAGGGTTATGGGTGTGGTTAGGGTAAGGGGTATGGTTAGGGGTAGGGTTAGGGTTAAGATTAGGGTTAGGAGTAGCATTAGGGTTAGGTGTAGGATTAGGGATAGGGTTAGAGTGAAGATTAAGGTTAGGGGTAGGATTAGGGTTAGGATTAGGGTTAGGATTAGGGTTAGGGGTAGGATTAGGGCTAGGGGTAGGGTTATGGGTAGCATTAGGGTTAGGGGTAGGGGTAGTGTTAGGTGTAGGGTTAGGGGTAGGAGTAGAGTTAGGGGTAGGGTTATGGGTAGCATTAGGGTTAGGGGTAGGGTTAGTGTTAGGTGTAGGGTTAGGGATAGGATTAGGGGTAGGGTAGGGGTAGAGTTAGGGGTAGAGGTAGGTTTAGGGTTATGGAATTGCCAAAGTCCTGAAGTGCCGAAGTCTCAAAATGGCAAAGTGCCGAAGTACCGAATTGGCGAATTACCAAAGTCCCGAATTTTGGAAGTGCCGAACCAAATTGCCAAGTGCCGAATTGACGAAGTCCCGACTTTCAGAAGTGCCGAACCAAATTTTTTGCCCATGCACATCCCTATTGATTTCATTTTGTTAAATGAATAATATTTAAAAAATGTTGTATCTTGTTTTACTGAATAGTGTCCTTGAAGCTTCAGAAAGGCCCACAATAAATTCATATTGTACTTTAACTTGTTGAGGTACTTCTGTGTGAAGAGTGGATCCCCTTTTTTTCATTTTAAATAAAATCAGCACTCTTTTCAACAGAAATCATCACTCTTATAAATTACCATTGTTGTCTCATCCACCCTTGGCTGTCGATTGACATCTAGTCCTGTTACTTTCTAGTAGTTTAGCTAAATGGAGCTGAACTCAAGAGGCAGGCAAGAAATGAGAGCACCTCCCTTGCCAAGAGACTGAGCTGCATTAGAAAGACTGTGATTGGAGAGCCACAGAAAGTCTAGACCATAGAAGAAGTAAAGGATTTCAAAAGCTACAGAGAAAAAAAAAGCCCAATTAAATGCATGCATTTATCTACTAAATATTGATTTTTGGGGAGTGCACTGGAGTTGACATTGTGGGATCAATATTCCCACTTACTACTAGCCACTAGGCAAGTGAAATTTAGTCCAGGCATGTAGAAATTCACCTCTGGAGAATATGCTATGGCTTACAGTGGCAAGTAACTGGCTGGGTAGTAGCATAAGACTTAAAAGATATGTATAAAATCATTGAATATATCAGGGAGGTGCTGCTAATCAAATGCCCTAGATTTACTGATCATCAGCAAGTGTGAACTCCTCTATAAAAGCCAATGTTTTAGCAGTTTGCTGGTCTGGAGCATTCAGGTGTGTTGACACAATGCCACGAGGAAAAGACATCAGCAATGATCTTAGAGAACCTGTTAAGGGTTATAATGCCATTTACAAACAAGACAGTTGTAAATCTTTCCAGGAGTGGACTCCCCTGCAAATTCTCACCAAGCTCAGACTGTGCAATGCTCAGAGAAATTACAAAAAAAAACAAGAGTTGCATCTTAGACTCTACAGGCCTCAGCAAGCATGTTAAATGTTAAAGTTAATTTCAGTACCCTTAGAAAAAGACTGAACAAGTATGGTTTGGAAGGGTTGCCAGGAGAAAGCCTCTTCTTTCTAAAAAGAACATGGCAGCACGGCTTAGGTTTGCAAAGTTGCATTAGAACAAACCACATGGCTTCTGGAATTTGGACAAATAAGACGAAAGTGGAGATATTTGGCCATAATGCACAGCATAAAATTTGGTATAAACCAAACACAGCATATCAGCACAAACACCTCGTACCAACTGTCAAGCACTGTGATGGAGAAGTGATGATTTGGGCTTCTTTTGCAGCCACAGGACCTGGGAACCTTGGAGACATTGAGTCGACCACAAACTCCTATGTGTACCAAAGTATTCTAAGGTCATATGTGAGGCCATCTGTCCGACAGTTCAAACTTGGCTGAAATTGGGTTGTGCAACAGGACAATGACCCCAAGGCAAATCTACAACAGAAAAAAATAAATAATCAAGGTGTTGCAATGGGTCACTCAAAGTCCAGACCACAACCTGATTGAAATGCTGTGGCAGGACCTTAAGAGAGCTATGCATAATCAAATGCCAGCAAACTTCAATGAACTGAAGCAAGTTTGTGAAGAAGAGTAGGCAAAAATTCCTCCACAATGATGTGAAAGACTGATAAAGTCATAAAGAAAACTTCAAGTTATTGCTGCTAAAGATAGTTCTATAAGCTATTGAATCACAAGATGTACTTATTTTTTCATACATGGCTTTTCTATTTAGGCTTTATTTATGTTATCTAAATCATGAAATAGTGTAATATGGCATATATTTTTGTTCATATGAGGTTGTATTTACCTAATTTTAAGAATTTCTAAGGAACAGATATTGTTATTATGTCCATATTTGTAACACTATAGAATTCAAAGAGGGTGTACTCCCCACCCCCCAGACCCCTGTCTTTATATACACAACATCATTATGGACTCTGGTTATAAATTAATTTAAAGAAAAAATATATTTTTTTAAATACAAAAAATATGTAAGTATGTTTTTGTCTGTATGATTCTACATGTGTGGAATGATGCATTAGCATTTTGAGGAATACACCGTAATTATGTTTAATTTCCCCTTTCTACGCCATTTTCTCGGCTCCTCTGTTTTACAAACCACTAGCTTCGCAGTTCTATAATCTGCACATGCTATAATCTGCTGTAAAAGCAGAGTTGTATAGAGGCATCTAGTATCCAAGGCATCCTAAAAAGCAGTTGGTATTTTTTTTTTAATTATTTCACAGCATGTGGTGTTCCTGTGAAGGAACCTGCAAATGATGTGCACTGAGTTTCACAGAGATCCTAAAGTCTGATGCCAGGAAAAAAAAAAAAAAAGCCTTGACAGAATAAAAATTATGCCGGAACACTGAGCTCTATTATGGGGTATAAAATTGTGATACAGCATTCAGCAAACAGACTTCCCTTACAACATGACACTCAGTAGCACCATCTACTGGCCATCCTTAATACAATATGTGATCTGAATATTGAAATATTCCATTAAACTGAATTCAAACACCATCAGCCATTAGTTATTGAAATGAATTAGAAAATGGAACAACACTTAAAAGTTCATTAATGCAGAAAAGTATCTATAACTTGCATACATATTTTATTTCACTGAATGTAATAGAGAGAACTCGCTACTTCATACCATCGTAGGTCATAACGATTATCACGTGCAGTCGTACTAGTTTTAGGAAAAAATACATTTACCTTAGTAATGCACAGATTTAACTGGAAAAACAAAAGAATTAGCAACATTTAAAAATTCAGAGAAAGTGAATTGAAAAAATAAATAATATATTAAAAATATGAGTTAGCAAATGCAACAATATCAGTAAAATGACTGGTATCTTAATGAAATGGGGTGGCAAGGTTATTAAAATTGAGGAACTTATCTATAAATTACGTTATGAAAAAAAATTATTTCACATCTTTCATCACCAGGTTATTTAAAAAAGAGAATTATCAAGGCAAGTATAACTAGAACATTTAATTAAGACAAAACAGCTGTTTCACATGTAGACACGTCCCTCTATTTTGCACATGGGTGCATTTGGAATTGCATTGCTATCTCATATTGTGCAGAATAAACAAAGACTGGATGGCGAGAAGCTTGGAAACCAACCTCCTTCCTAGAGACTATGAGCTTTCTAATGTGACTTAAACTAGAATGTCATCCTGACCCCACATACTATGGCTAACCACCTAATTTAAAAATATTGGAACATTCCATATTGCATGGTTGGACTTTAGATAAAATGTATTCAGTGCCCGTTTTGTGTGTTCCTTTTCTTCCCCACCCATGCTCTATTGTTTTAACCTATTATTCCACGGAGGGCTTCCAGACTAGTTTGAACTGGCTGCCCTGTCAGGCCTCTCTTATGTAGTCAACAGTCATAGAAACATAGAATATGATGGCAGATAAGAACCATTCGGCCCATCTGGTCTGACCAATTTTTTAAATACTTTCATTAGTCCCTCGCCTTATAGCTAGGACTGCCTTATGCCTATCCCATGCATGCTTAAACTCCTTCACTGTGTTAACCTCTACCACTTCAGCTGGAAGGCTATGCAATGCATCCACTACCCTCTCAGTAAAGTAATACTTCCTGATATTATTTTTAAACCTTTGCCTATATAATTTAAGACTATGTCCTCTTGTTGTGATAGTCATTGTCATTGTTTCACCACCCTTCCTTGCTACGTAGACTTTGTGCTCTATGCATATCCTTTCTTTTTCTCAATAAACCAGTAGTTGCTGTATTGTCCCTTTACTAAGATTTGTCTAGGGTATGTGGATGGGAGAGCAATTTTTCACTCATCCAGTGCTTGGCTGATAGCTGTGGGTTTTGGAAGAGACTGCGAGGTCAGGTGAACAGTGCTGAGGTACCTGGTGGAACTTAATGGCATGGAGAAAGGACAAACTTCACAATGGGTTGCGTACGAATGCCAAGCCACAGACAGACCACCTGTGTTCCTGATAAATTGCTGATTTGCAATTGCTGATTTGCAATTTTGTCATGTATTGATTCAGCTCTTATGGAAATAGTAGGGGAGGTAAGCAATGTAAATGTCATATGGCATTCATTATCTTGAAACATTTCAAGTAGGGTCGGAAATACTAGCATGGAAGCAGAACTACCATTTTTGTAATATACAGTCATTACGAAGATGGATAAATACCTTGGTGCAACGAACATTACTTCAGTCAGGTGACATATATTACAAAATGCTATCATTGTGTTACTATGATGTGTGTTTGTGGCCATAAGCCCATATACAGTACGTACAGTTACATTACAGATTGAAGCTTCCAGATAGCCATGTGCATTCATGTTCCTAATAGATGACAGGTGTTATTAATCTGCTTTGTTCGATATGAACATTGCAGTGTTTGTGTCTGTGGTTCTTTAAGCTACCTCTAAACCGACATTACATGTATTATACATGTGTATTTGTTGTGTTGTAGATATTGCTATATTCTATTGTAGTAATACTGTTTGTCTTTTAATTGGTTAACTCACAAGTTAGTAGGTGATGTTTGCAAATGTAATCAAACAAAAGGAGTTGATTACGGTGTTTGTTTTGCGCACGCGCACGCGCACGCACGTGCACGCACGCACACATACACAACACACACACACATCCCGTATGTCAGTTTACCAGGTAGCACAAATGCTGCAACAGCAGACATCTGTTTTGCTCAGACGCTAGGTTAAAGATTTGTGATACTTGCCATCACAATTCTGAGGGTGTCTTTCGTGGGCAACTGAGCTCAACCAGTGGGTCCATTTCCCTAACGTAAGTACTCAGAAAGCATGATGCAAGGGAAATAGCAGATGCAAACCTGTAAATAATGGCTGCAAACAGCCAATTAGCCATCTCCATGAAATAAATATAATTTTTACAAATTGCAGTGTCCACCAGGACTTCAAAGAAAATGGGAGAGGTCCAGCGAATGCCCGCTCCTCTTTCTCCATCCCATGGGATGTAAATGAATAGTAATATTAAATAGAACCCGGGACTGATGTTACCGGAACTACTTTGCCTAAGTATATTTGCTATGCTTTACTAAACTTGACAAACGTTGGATCTATCGCAGTCAGGTTTTGCCATTTCCTCCACAGTCTACAGAGAATCCAGTGGTAGACCTTCTTAATGGAAAGACTACAACACTGACGGTGGCTCCTGATTATGTTCGAGGAGCTAAAGAGGACCGTGATAGTGGCTGCAAGTGACAGGTTGGGGTAAGTAAAACTCACCTTCCCTTGCACCCTGCGCCCCAGTGGAGAAGTCACTGTCAGCTGTCTTTAAAAATTATGCTAGGACCCCAGAAAGTGACAGAGCCGTGTTAAGTAAAAAGTGGAATCCTGGCAATAGGAATTGTAATTGATAACATGCACAAACTCACTACATATATGAGCCAAAGGTCTCTTGTCAAGGATCCAAATGCTCACAGCATGGAAGGAAGAATCCCCTGTGGAAATAGCTGTCAGAAGATTAACTGGGGAAACACAAGAGAAACCACCCAAGAGACTATCATGTACCACAAGGACATGTGAAATGTTTGATCTGTCATCTTGAGAGTATGCTGCTGAATTGCCTAAAGGAGATTCCAGAAGGGGGAGGGAAGCAACAGCAGAAGAGGTGAAGTCACTTTGTGAAGATGAGATTTCACCTGGATGCATGCAGTTCAGACTTTCAAAGTCAAATATAATTGGCAATTGAAGAAGAAATTGAACATTCTATTATGATAGGCATGATGTTGAAGGATGTTGAGTTGCAACATCATTTATCATGCAAAATAAGTGCATTTGTCATACTGAATAGTTGGCAAAACCGTGGCAAATGAAGTACCGTCTATCGCGGTTCTCTGCATGTCTCTTTGATTAGCTGGCTTTCTGGCTCCTACTGAAAATTTGTCTCTGTTACTTTGATCTATTTCCTGTTTCTTATTACCAGTAAAGTTTGATGTCCTGCATTTATTTTGAATCATGTTCAAGTGTATTTGCAAGCACAACTAACAAAACATTGATTGGCCTACTCCCAGCACTCTCAGGCAAGTAATACATCTCATTAAGTGATAAATATGTATTATAAAAATCGCATTATCCGTATGGATTTTAGGTCTGGGTGCCAGATCATGTCCAATCATTTCTGAATAATTTGAAATTTAAGGGATTGAGGGATAGGACATAGGGACTCTGAGCTACATTGCTTAGGGTATCCTTAGCCTTAGATAATTGTCAAAATTATAATCCAAGTAGAGTAAGACTGCAGTGTATAATACAAACACAGACCTGTATGATAAAAGAATGGAGAATTGTATTCATGGACCAACACCAGAAAGGAGCAACATTTTTAAAAACATATTTTTAGATTAAGCTTTTCTTACACATAAAATTACAACAGAGTAATTTGGTCTGATCCATACAGCTCAACAGAACATTTTTTTTCTAAAAAAAAACAACAAGTGTATAAAGCATTTTTGATCTGCTATGATACAGACACCTTTTTAGTTGAATGCAAATGTGTCTGGATTTTGCACATTGAGATCATTTGCATGAAATACATATAAACTAATTGCAAACCAGGACATACTTGAAAACGAAAGAAATCTCAATGTATCCTTCCTTCTGGTAAAATATTTTATAAATATAAATGTGTGTGAAATTACAGAAAAACAAAGTGATCATGGACAAAAATTCATCCATACACATCATTCATTTGTCATTGATCCAATTACAAGGAGGGAACTACTGGCTCCCTCGTTGTAATTCATTTAAATCAAATAAACATAAACTCTAATGTCTCCTTCCCTGCCCCCATCCATAGGCGTCAAGTATTAAAAATCCCTTATTGACGACAAAAGTGTTTTTTAAGTTATAATTTAACCCTTGAGGGACTGGGGGGAGGAAGCGACAGGGAGCTTGCTCCCCACTGTTTCCATTTTTATTCCCCCACTTGCCAACAATGAGTGAGAGGCAAAAATTAAAGCAGTTGTCTGAATTGAATTTGCAATAACATTATGCAAATTATATTTAGAGATGCTGAACCAAAACATGGACCTAATTTGGTTCGGCCGAATAGTTTTTTTTTTCTGATGAAACTATGTGGACAAACCAAATTTTCTGTCCGTGTACAAGTCTATGATCAAACATTAAAATATTATCATCTTAAATCTTTATCATAAACGAAACCTTATGACAGGATGAATTGTGATGAGAAATTGCACAAAACCTTCCCCCTTAATGCAATGGAACAAGAATCGCTCTGTCTTGATACTAGTTTTGCTGAGGGAGCATGATACGTAGAAATGGTCAGAAACATCTGACAAACGCTATGGTTTAATCAAGACTTTCAGAATTTTTACTTAGTGTAAACGGAAGAGATATAGGTGGAAAGATACTCAGCATGTGAATGTGTTTACTTAAATTACCTATCTAGACAACATTTCAATAAATTTAGTAGGTACCACATTTAATTTCCTATAAACCCATGAAATGGCATTGTTAAACATGTACACAACTGAATATGAATTGGATAATGGCTAGCTCTAGAAAGCGGTCTTCTTTCTGAATAGTCATGTTGCATATAAAGCAGAGGTTCCCAAAAAGAAGATCCCCAGATGTTTTAGAACTAATTCTTAAATGATACTTTGCCATTTTAGCAATGCATCGTGAGGTTTGTAGTTTACACAGGCATGGAACAAATGTCACATAAGTAAAGAAACTCAACAAAAGCTTTTGTTAAATATGGTATTCTGTAGATTTGTGCATTCAGTTTCAAACAAATTCTGAAATGTCCAAAAAACTCCAAACTCCGTAAAGCTATATGGATGAATCCTGAAATAAATTAAATGGACAATGAACCATTTTTTTTTTTTTTTTTAGGGATTTGAAGGACTGACTGTGGTGCCCAAAAAAAGATGACTGATGGGAAAAAAAATGATTGATGCTTAGAGGACAGCTAGTGAATGTTGATTTTATTCACACATCAAGAGACGTGACCAATGCAGGGAGTAGCAAAAACATCTAAATGTATATATTTATATATTCAGTAAATATAGAATTCATAAATATACATTTTTTTTCCCTCTATTGGAATTTTTACTTGATCTGTGAGCCAAATGGTGTAAAAACGCACCTATCAGTGTTTTGTAAAATATTTACATACTATCTATATTTTGCAGTACACAGATTGGCCAATTTTGCAGATTGTTTGGTTCATCTGATTCTTTTTTTCCTGAAGCTATTGCATAAACAAAATTCATCCAAACCAAAATGCCACATGGACAAAACAGAATTTGCCCCAAACAATTTTTTTTGGGGGAAGAGTAAATTGGAAATAACAAAATTTGGTCACTGCGCACTGTGCTCTGATTTGATTAAGTTACCTCTAAATTATCTACATGCTCTTTTTAGATGCAACATTATGTTTTTGCTTTAATTCGGCTGTTTAATTCGGCCCATATTCCACAAAAATCATACAGTGCGTGATTTTCAGTGTACCACATGAATGTTTCCTGGGATACAGATACATGTTCTTGCTTACGTTCTTTTATAACTTGCATTATGATGCATGCTTCGATTTTATTACTATACAGTATATGCCTAAACCCTTTAATAAATAAATACATTTGAGAAAAAGACAGTGACATATTGATGTAACAAAGGACCACTATCACAGTCCCTAAAGGTTTTATATAAAATGTTAGTTGTCAAGTCAGCTGAAAATCAATACATCAATTGTACGGTAAATAGGAAACAGGGAACTTTGCACACATGAGGATTCTTCCAGCACTTCAAGGAAATTGTTTCTTAATTCTATTGTAAGTTTGGCATTAGCAATTCTTATGTAAACATAATCAAGAAGAAGCTTTAAAATGAAGCCGCTGTACTATTTGTATAGTATTTAGATGTGCAGCATCATGTTATTATGAGTTTTCCCCATACATTGTAAGTCCTATAATGTGAAAAAGGTGTTCTGTCCATCATGTTACAAGCATAAAAATAAAGACAATAGGGAGGAAAAAAAATGCTTTTCCTAAATTAGCCTCTTTGAAATGTTACTGCAGTGCATAATAATACACGTGCTATTATACTTAATATGCTATTATATCTTTCTCGTGTGTGTGTGTGTGTATATTGTGTATAATATATATATATATATATATATATATATATATGTAATACACAAGATCCAGCGTGCTCAATCATCCACTAAACAGCAACGTCAAAGCTCACAGATTTTAATAATTTTAAACACCTACAAATAACTGGGGGGTTACAGTATATGATCATACATTGCATAAACATGCCACAATGTCAATGTACCCCATCTTTGGCAGGTACTACTCTAGCAACCTAATGTCTGCTCTTATGAGATTAACCCATTTTGTTGGGAAAAAACACACGCATGCACGCATGAACACACACACACGCACGCACGCACGCATGAACACACACACACACAAACAGTACAATTAGGGATTATATATATATATTTTTTTTTTCTTGTCCATATCCATGACAGCACAACAATGAATAGCTCATCCCTATCCTTAATTAGACAGGAACCTACTTAAAACAAATTGTATAAGTAATCCCTTCTATCACTCCCACCTCAGTCTTTTTCTTCCTGTCCTATCACTAGAATAGACAAAGTAATTCTAAAACTGGAGAATTTTAATTTTTGGCTTACCTGAAGAATGTTACCTACTGCCTCAAGGATGTTAAGCCTCTTTCCTTGGGAAGCTTCAAGATACAGCACTGCTAAATGTGTCCCCCTGAAGATACCCCTTTAGTGTCCGGGGTTTACTTACTGTGACCCTAGGTGACATTCTGAGCACTATGACTGCTAAAATATATTTCAGGGGTTATGGTTTGGCACAATTGTGGGTCTCCCTGGCAGTCATGGTTTTCTCCTTTGCTTCCATGGAAGTTACCCATGTGCATTAACAATGCTAATTTTTAGTACATATGGGCAGAATTGATTGGCAGGGCAAATCAGATGATGCGTTCAAACAATAAATGCCATATAAATTAGGAGAGAACTGATATTGTCAATGTGGAAATGTATCCTTTGCAGTACCAGTACAACAAGTGATGGATTGGACCATAGGCATATGGCTGACTATTCCTATTATGTGTCAAAACACTCAAAAACCATGTGACAAAAAAAGATGGTTCCAGGAGCTTATTAGCACAATACCCTCTACAATAAGCTGTAATAGTTATGGTGTCTAGAATGAACATTTAATTAGTAGTGTCGCTTTTTAACCTGTTTAATAGACATTGACATCTCTAAACATTTTTTCAGGGTTGGGCAAGTGGTGGTGGATCTATGAAGATGTACACCGTTTTTATAACTTTTTCCCAAAAAAAGTAAATTGCCCTATGTCGCTTTCATGGTTATGGTTTCACACTGTTCAACCAGGATAATTTTTTTCCTTCCGTATGTATCCCCATTTTAACTTAACTTTGTTTACAGTCTATTCCCAAAGTAATTTATAGTCACTACAAACAAAATAAATAGTAGCTAATACACACAGACAGCAGCGGAAGATTGATTAGCGTTAACCAACACCCAACTATTAGCTAATTCTTCTTTTTTTTTTTACTTGAAACAAAAATAATCCTTTTTATTTACACGTGGAGCATGAAAAAATGCTCTATGTTAACTCTAAAAATATTTTTTACTAACAGTAGACAAATGCAAGCATACATATAATACTAACTGAAAGAGAACAAACTAACAAATAGACATAAATCTGGCTCTGACTCTGGAGATATATGTGCTGCCAAACATGGACCTCCTATACAATCAGGGACGTGAAATAATGGTACTGGCTAAAATTACAAAGAGGTAATCCTACTCATCATTTTGTCTGCTAAGGCTTAGGTTGATGGATGAGTCCAGCCAACAATGGAGTTACACATTATGGATC
The DNA here is from genome assembly GCA_933207985.1 of Pelobates cultripes. Lineage (NCBI taxonomy): Eukaryota > Metazoa > Chordata > Amphibia > Anura > Pelobatidae > Pelobates > Pelobates cultripes. The sequence continues at coordinate 14,114 of CAKOES020000176.1, forward strand.
TATAGAAAAGGATCAAGTCTTAAAGCAGCAGTGTCCCTTTGCAGGAAATCATTAATCTTTTGTTTGTCCTCTATTTCTCCTTGTTTTTATTTGTTTATGTGTTTGTTTGTTTATTTATTTATTTATTTTTCAAATCAGGTTTTTTTGTTTTTTTTCTTTTAATATATATAACAAAATAATGGGACTATGGAAAGCATGATCTTTGGTAGTCTTCGGAAATGGGTGGAGCAGGAGCATAGCTCTTTTTCAGTTGCCAAGATTATTTACCAATAATCCATTAGTAAAATTAATCCCACAGACAGGCAAACTACAGAAATCATTGACATAGGAGAACAAAATAGTGGTTTCCTGGCAACCAAGGAAATAAATGGACTAAATAGAAATAATGACAAGTGGAACGTGGGTGGGGGTAATTATTACTATAGCTGGGGAATAAGGAAAGGAAATCAGGAAAACTAAATGTCACTGAACACCAACTAACATTACAAATAAGCAAAAAAGAATAAGGGCCATTAGATATATTATTATAAAAAATAATATAAGAAAATCTCAAAGTCTGATTTTGATAATTATTTTGGAAAGGAATTTGGAGCCAAATAACAGGTTCTCAATGAGTGACAGTCTTTAAATAGTGTTTATGTGCAAAATAGTAAACGAATTAGTGAGCTACCTACTGAACAACTAAAAGAGCACAAAAGAAAAAAAAGCAATTTCCTTAATTTTGCTGTTTCCGTTGCTAAATATTTAAGTCTCTAATTTGCCATCCTTATGAAAATGAATGGATCAGAAACATTTTGGATCAATTTGTCCCAAATTTGCTTGATTTTTTTATGTAGGAATTCGGAAATTTGCACACTTCTGAATTGTCAAATTCATCAAAATTCGAACAAAATTCAATTCAGAATGAAACAAATGTACATGTCAATTTCTTCTTTGGAAAACCATAAAGAAAGACTGATAGAAAATGGGCAGTCCTATTAATGCTAATAACCCATTTTTTGTAATATAATTATAATTTTTTTTGTATATACAATTAAAGCATCTGAATAATTTTCCTTGTCCCAGTTATTTTCCCTGCATTCGGTAGATTGATCTGCCGAACATTGACCACCCCGACCTATCGCGGTTCTGATCATTCTATTTGGGGCTTAATTGTTCTGGTTGCTGAGCATTAATGTCTGTACAACCATCCGGGTGGGGGAGACGGACGATCTCCTGCCTGGTGTTAGACCGGTTCTTGGCTTGAAGCTGAGGTTTTCCTTGTGAACCTGTCTCCCCCCACCTTAGATCGATGGGCTTATCCCAGACTTCTCTACAAAGGACATCCAATTAGCCTTGGAGCTCTGGCAAACTGCAAAGCCTTCATAGCCAACCAGCACAGGCCGCCCAATATGACCCCCATCTGATACACAATAGAGTCAAGGAGGATTAGGATATTTCAGAGGACTCTTGTAGACAGCAAGGAAGCATTTGACTTAATTTCTTCCCAATTTTGGATGAAGCTTGAACAGATAGAATTCCCTGATAGTCCAAGTTGTGGTCTCCAATACTCCCAGCGAGATTCCAGACTGCTAGTTCAGAGGGTATGTCCTGAGGTTTCTGAAAGGATATTCAAATTGTAACCTATTACACTGTGACCTGTTCCTCCTTGCATTCTCCTCACTTAGGATGTCCTTTCTGGCAAGATGGTGCATTGTGCCATATTACGTTGAACTTACCTGGGCCTAATGAATGGTCACCTCTTTTGACGCCAGATGCAAGCTTTAGAATGATACCGAGTCTACAATGGCAGTCATCTTCCCCATGTTGGCTTCTTAAGGGCGGGTGTGGGTAGAGGTGGCCTCCAATATTAAGCTGGATGCTTCATTTTAAGTACCTTGGTGAAGGTTTTTCATGTGTTTGCATTCTGTCTGCCTTTATTGCTTTTAACTTGTTAAAAATGTGCAGTTTATTTTATATGGCTAATATGATGGATCATTTTTAAAGCTTTAGGTTTGACGTCAAGTTTTATGTCTATAATTGTCACAAAAAATAAAATAAAATAAAAAATAAAAATCTAAAATATATCGTGTATAAAATATTTCAATATATCAAAATATTTTTTAAAAATATTTAAATTAAATAATTTTATACATTTATCCAATCACTGCATCACTTGAAAAGCTTATCTATAAATAAATTATTTGAGGTCTAAAACACAATCAGTATTTCCATATACTAACATTATGTCTATACATATTGTACCTATATTTATGATGTTGGAGTTAAATAAAAAAACACACAGCTGAGCTTTTTCATCTCTTGCTAAAGAAGCAAGCATATGGTTGCCCCAATATTGCAATCTGTTTATGCTGTTATATTTAACTGATGCTGTTTGGATTTATAATACTCATTGTCTGTTCTTTTCGGAGATTAATGGTTAAATGAAGAATTACAACCAAAATCATGTAATTCCAAGGGTATTTGAGGAATTCAATTCAGACAGCGCAAAATCAATCGGAGCCCCTCTTCCCATTCGTATTCTGTTTGACTTTAGAACCACTTGTAATACGAGATAGATCAGATCCTGATATTGTAGGAATAAAAGTGTGGCTGACCTATTTGTCAGTTTCTACTCATGTCAATAACGTTAAAACATTATTTTTTTTAGCTTACTAACCACATGCACTCCCTCTTCTGAATAAGGAATGTCAGGAATATACACTATTTTCATTTTAACAGAAAGTAAGGTTTTGGATATTGCATTCCAAATGAACAAAGAGGAACACTTACATTTTTGGGGTGTGAGTAAGGGTATGGCCAGGGGCCGAGCTGTTCTAGAATTTTAGGTTACTTAGTGATAACAATTTATGGAACTAAAATGTAATTTACATACAAGAGCAATGTATCTTATTTACAGACTAATTTCTAAATACAATAATTTAGTGTGCTACAACAATATGGAGCTCCTTGAAAAGAGGGACATTAAGATAGAAAAGAAGACAGAGATATTTGGCCCAAAATCAAAATTGTCCCTCCAAAGCAGGGACACTTTGCAGGTATGGTTATAGCTTTGTCCAAGATACTACAAGTCAATTTAAAACTACAAACCACCATATTGCAAGATATTAAGTGTATTAAAAAGGTCAACATCTTTTAAATGAACACCCTTCCATGATTAAAACGTATCTTTCAGACACTACAATACACTACATGTACCACACTCCTTTTTTGTTTCTTAAAGAGCAGTGTTTTGACTGCTCGGGTGATCGGTCGAATTTCCGAACTCCTAGCCAAGATGTAGCCAAATCAGGAACCAATCAAAACATACAATGACCAACTATGTTCACTTTGAGTGGTGATACTGAATTCCACCAGTAGCACAGAAAAAAAAAAGATAAGATTGGTGTGAAAAAAGATGATTGATAGATAGGATGATTGATAGATAGGAAACAGTCACTAAATGTTGATTTTATTCACTGATCAAGTAGGAAGTGACAAATAAAGGGGAAAAAAGGAGCAGTAAAAAAAAATCTTTATATAAATATGATTTCGTTTTTTTTACTACTCCTCCTGTTTCCCCTGATTACTTACCTTTTCTCACTTGATCTATGAGCAAATGGAAAAAAAAATGCACCTATGGGTATACTGCAAAATATATACATAATATTTATAATTGTCAGATTCACTTTAGATTTGTTGGATTCGGTTCTACAAGTTTTCCGTTACTGAAATTCTGCTTAGATAAACCACCATATGCCCCAAAAAAATGTATTTAAAAAAAAAAAAATGGGTCGGCTGAAGCAAATTTTTTCACTGTGCACAAGTCTAGTAAATTGTACCACTGCAGAATAAAAATCGAATAAGAGAAGATACATTTAAATTTTTGCCCTAATGACACTCAGCATTTTTAACTGTTTTAATGACGCTCCATTTATGGTGGAATGTAACATCATGCTGAAATCACTAAGCTCCCTAAATGACCTCTCTAAACATGGATTGTTTATAATGTTAGCAAGTGTAAATTCTTGAGGATACACTTTCTGTGGCATCTGAAAAATTCCATAGAGCCCAGATTTCTTAAACTAACATTTTTTATGAGGAAATTAGTAATTTAGTAATTAGTAATTTAGTAATGAGGAATTCAATCCATCCGCACGTCAAATGACCCATTACAACACATTTAATGGCCATGGACACATCTAACAGTCATATTCTGGTATATACAATTGAAACACATCTTCATTAAGTATGTTATGATATTTACTTGGAATGTTTGCTTTACAGATTATTTTTTTTTTAATTAGTAGATATATTTTTTTAATAATTATTTATTTTGTTGTGCATAGAGTGTACAAATATGCTTAAAATGCCACAACAGCTATTGCTAGCATTTCCACAGACATATAGAAACATTTTCTAGGCATATGATAACATTGCACATTTTGTAATATAATGTATAAGAAATAAGAAGAACGTGTTAGGACAGGAATTGAAAGGGTTAAATCAAGCTGGCTCCTGACTGCTTTTACAGGGATATACTGAGATAAACTAAGATAGAAAATAGATAACATGAGAGTTGTAATTATTCAAGATATGTCCCTAGGGAGGTTCCCTTGACAAGGAAAGTTAATGTGGCATCTGAGTAAGGGATTACAACCATTGCTAGACTCATAGATAATGGGAGAAGGCGTTTATTGATAGTAGGATGGTATGTCCCCAAATAGCTAGATAAAGTTAACAGTTTCCCCCAATGCCACCATACTCAGGTCTCCGGTCATCCTATGCCTACAATTGGCAGAACACAGTCCATGACCAGGCATATTGGGCTTCTGGGCAGATGTGTAAGCCGGCGGGGCAGATCGCAAATCAGCGACAGGACTCTTCACTGCCCCTCAGACTTTGACGTAGGGTTGTGGCTTGATGTGAGTCAGCTCCAGCTTCAGTTCCGCTTTTTGTTTAGGTGTGCTCCACCGCTTGCATTTCCCACGTTGTTAGGCCCTCACCACCGGTATTGTTGATGGTCCCCACTGAGAATCTGGAATTTGCAAACTGTGTCTGTGGTCTTGAGGTTGCATAGGAGCTTGGTACGGTGATCTGCCCTCCAGCTGCTGCCAGAATTTTACAAAGAGTCTATTCAGCTTGGACTTCAAATCTGAATTTACAGCACAGAAGGTAGGGGAACACATGGTCGTCGCCATTTTGCATGGGTCGCGGTACTTTTTGTTGGCTTGAATGGCTCTGACGTTCGGGTCTGCCAGTGCCAGGCTGCCTCCCAGGGGTGGACCGGCATCACCTCAAGGGGGGGGGGGAACGGTCCAACATCCCTTGTGTACCAGGCCCCATCTGTGGCACAGCTAATGTAATGCCCCCGTGGCTCTTTAATCCTTGCCAAAAGTGTTAGGTAGATTGGGAAGCAACAGGGTGTCTGGTAGAACAGATTGCACTTGCTGTGGTCATTTTAAGGCAGAATAGGGGAGGAGCTCACTTGAAATGCAACCTTCCTCCATGACAGTCAGGCCCAGCCCCTACCCCCCCCCCCCCAAAAAAAAAAAAAAAA
>CAKOES020000176.1:19752-43031 GCA_933207985.1 Pelobates cultripes
GTCACTGAGGGATTGAGGAATGGGGGAAAAAAAAGGCAACTATATTCTAGTCAGTAATGCTGGAGGAAGTTATCACATAATAAGCTTGGCTGTGTCTGGTAGAAAAAGTAGCCCCGTCGCCCATATCCTCCCCACCCCTTCTAGTGAATCGTATTGGAATTCTATCTAGCTAATCATCAGGAGAGACTAAACTAGTCGGCGTCCAGGTACAGAAATATCCTGCCTGCTACCTAACACGTGTTTCGGCGCTGCTAACGCAGGCATATATCCTCCTAATTTTAAAATATTTAAATACATTTTTTCTAAGTTTTTTGTTAGAGTATTTTTTTATTACAGCAACAATTAAAGGTTATGTTTTACCTCCTTTGTATATATATATAAGTATTCACCAGGGGGCGCCCTGTTTCTCCTGACCTATCAGGTCTGTCTTTCAAATTAATACACGTATGTGAGGGTTATCCCCTATTTTGGCCGCCCTTAGACACACACCTAGTTGTTTTCCCCTTTTGGGGTATCCAACTTTTTTGTTTATTCATTTACAAGGTTTCAATACCCTAAGTGTGTCTCATATAATTTAGTTCCTTATGTGTTTTCCTTTTTTTCATTTTAATTAAATGGCCAACTTTTTGAACCAACTTAAAGATCCGAACCAATGGTGTATGGACGCCGATAAGGTGTTCACAGATAAGGAGAGTGTTTTTCTTTCCCAGGATACTAGTATTGATTCTAAATTTAGACTTGTATCCAATGCATGTAAACAACAAATAAGGATAGGATGGGAAATCTCATCCATTCAAAACTACCTTAGCAAATCAATGATCCCCAGGGGCCTGAGGATACAAGTAATGCCCAATATGCAAATGGAGGATACTGCCCTCCTAAAAGAATGGGAGGAAGCAGCTAATCTATGCTCCCGTACCTTTATGGACATTATTTGCAGGTTTGAGAGTCAAAGATTGGAACAAATCAATGCTAATGTCAAAGAAGCAGTGGAGGCTGTACAAAATCATAAAGATGACCTAACCTTTGACTCCCATGAACTTAAACTCCAACACAATCTCAATAAGTACAAAGATACCATAAAAAATCGGAAACATAAAAAGTTCATTAGGGATAACTTGGACTACAAAAATGGAAGGGTATATAGAAGATTTAATAGGAAGAATACACGTATGGATTCGGACCAATACTCCACATCAGAGTATGAGACCTCAGACACAGACACTGAAGGTCCAAATACAAGCTCAATACCCTCTAATACTACACAAACAAGAGGTATCCTGAAAAAAGGGGTGGCTTTTTTAGGCCAAAACCCCCGAGAGGGGGAACCCCAGCCACAACACAGGCAAACAAGATACAGGGGGAGGGCTCGCAAACGGTACTAAATTCCAACAGCAAAGTCATCAACCTCTCCGATAAGGCACTCACTGAATCCCAGATCAAGGTCCTTGCGAAAGGGCTATCTTTTGTCCCTGTTCCTTCATTCAACAAATTTGAATGGATAAAGGATATTCATCTTTTTGGGAGAAGATTAGCCTTACACAAGTTTTTTCTCATAGAGAAGGAGAAAAGAGCCAAGGATCTGGGTTTTAGTGTAAGGGAATACCAATGCCTGAATGATCTAGTATCCTTACTGGATGAGAATGATGGTTTAGTCACGTTGCCCTATACCGACCTACGACATAAAAGCAAGTTTACCCCTAACATCAAAGATTTTAAGAACATTGATATGTTCGTGGACTCAACCTGTAACATGTTACATGAGCTGAGGATGGACTCCCTCCAACCCCGACCACACAGTAATCTGTCTAGAAATGAGTGGCAGGCCCTCTGTGACTTACAAAACGATGATGACATTATCATCAAGCCGGCTGACAAGGGGGGGAATATTGTGGTACTAAGTAGAACACAGTATATACGACTAACTCTAAATATACTCAAAGACAGTACCACTTACAAAGTACTACCTACAGACCCTTCAGCTAAATTCTTGTCGGCCCTGAAACATCTTTTAGATAAGGCGTTTGATGATGGAGTCCTGGGCAAAGATGAGTATACTTTCATCTATGTCAAAAGTCCGACCGTGTCCACATTTTACTGTCTACCAAAGGTACATAAGCACTATGACAACTTGACAGCTAGACCCATTGTGTCCGGATCCAATAACATAACATGTAAGGCCAGTATCTACCTAGATAAGATCCTTCGTCCCTTTGTAGAAAAGCTACCTTCTTATCTTAGGGATACGAAGGATACTTTGAAATGCCTAACCTCCATCAGTCTACCAAGAGATGCCATCTTATGTAGCCTCGATGTGGAGGCATTATATTCTTCCATTCCACACTCCCTGGGGCTGAGACACATTAAACATTACTTGGAAACACGGGGATCCGAACATCAACGCCACACTTTATTTGTATTGGATCTGCTGCAATTTGTCTTGACCCACAATTTCTTCTTATTTGATTGCCAATACTACCACCAGGTGCAGGGTACAGCCATGGGTACATCTTGTGCCCCATCATACGCTAACCTGCACCTGGGTTGGTGGGAGGAGAATGTGGTTTTCACCGATACAAACACTGAATACACCAAATACATCTTTATGTGGAAGAGGTATATAGATGACGTCCTTGTGGTATGGACGGGAACAAGGGAATGCTTTGTGACCTTTGTAGAGAACTTGAACTCTAATGACCTCAATTTGAGGTTCACAATGGAAATAGGGGGTTCGTCCCTCAATTTCCTCGACTGTACGTTTAGTACCACTTCTAAGCAGACCATTGAGACAACATTATTTAGGAAACCCACCTCAACAAATACTATGCTGAGGTGGGAAAGTCATCACCCAACCACATTAAAGAGAGGCATTCCTGTTGGACAGTACCTCCGGTTGAGGAGGAACTGCTCTAACATGGAGGACTTTATTACTCAAGCCAAGTCACTTAAAACCAGGTTTAAAGAAAGAGGATATCCTAACCGCTGTTTAAAGCAAGCATATCAAAGAGCGCTACACAGCGATAGAATGGAACTCCTCAAGGATAAACCGATCCCTAATGAACCAGCACCTATTCGTTGCATTGTTAATTTTGACTCAGGCTGGGATCAGGCGAAAAATATACTGGGAAGATTCTGGCCACTTATATCCCAAGATCCCCATCTTAAAGGGACTGTGACCCCTTATGTATCCCTTACAGCACGTAGAGGAAGGAATTTAAAGGAGGCTCTAGTGCCCAGTCATTTCTCCTCTACTAAGCCAGGTCACAACTGGCTTTCTGTACAGGGTACTTACAAATGTGGCAAATGTGTGGCTTGTAGGTACATCTGTAAAGATTCTAAACACCTCACAGATTCATGCGGCCAAGTGGTCTGTAATGTTAAACAATTTTTTAATTGCAATACCAAAGGTTTAGTCTATCTCTTGATCTGCACATGTGGACTCAGATACGTGGGTAAAACAATCCGCCCCTTTAAAAGACGTATCATGGAGCACATACACTCTGTGAGGAACCAAAGGGACACCCCTGTGGCGAGACATATACGAAATCAACACTGTGGGGATCCCGAAGTGGTTAGGTTCGCAGGGATTGAAAAAGCGACCCTAGGCCGTAGGGGCGGTGACTTGGATCACACCCTCCTTAAAAGAGAGTGCTACTGGATCTATAGGTTCAAAACTTTGGCCCCCAATGGTTTAAATGAGGGGTTTACTTTTACTCCCTTCATTGAAAAATAGTAACACTAAGGAACTATATTAATGTAATTGTATTATATATGTACATAATAATTATTTAGACTGTATACACTTTTTTCTTTGTCCTTTATTTATTTTGTTTTATGCATCGGTGATCCACCTGACCCTATATATACAGACTCGTTTATAACTTTATTTATCCATCAGTACAGTGTAATCAACAGGACTCACATAATCTGAGATCGGTTTACTTACTATCCAGCTCTAGCCTAGTTCTAGTAACTGACTGGACTCTTGATCCAGTATTTTGACATTTAACTTTAATGTCTAGGTGTGCTATTCTGGATATATAAGGATAGTACAATCAATAGGATCTCTCCTTAGAGATCGGCTTATTTGTTATCTAGTCTTAATCCATGTCTAATAATTAACTGGATTCTGCAAGGACTCTATAATCAATAGGATCTCTCTTCAGAGATTGGCTTACTTTCTGGTCTCAATTCATGTTAAATTATTAATTGGACTCCCACCTAGTATTCCACTATGACAATGGTAATGATTCTATTGAACTCCTGCGGATTCATAAGCCTTTCTAAGTCCTACACTGAATGTACACCCCTCCCTTATAAATCACTAATATGGCGATGGGTCTCTTATACCTCAGAATTATCTACGCGGCAAATGCTACATGCTACCCAGTAGCCACGTAAGATTGGCACCTATAGGGTTAACGGAGGTTTTGTTCAATCAACCTACACTCACCAATCAGAGGCTGGATCGTCATTGGGGGCGGGGTTGGATTGCGTTCGGCCAATTTTGGCGTGAACGCACTGCACACGCCCCCATTATGAACTGAGTGTAAAGGGCTATTTAAGGAGTCACCGATGCTCCGATCACCTGTTTAGCCTCAGAAGAAGGCGCGTTAGCAGCGCCGAAACACGTGTTAGGTAGCAGGCAGGATATTTCTGTACCTGGATGCCGACTAGTTTAGTCTCTCCTGATGATTAGCTAGATAGAATTCCAATACGATTCACTAGAAGGGGTGGGGAGGATATGGGCGACGGGGCTACTTTTTCTACCAGACACAGTCAAGCTTATTATGTGATAGCTTCCTCCAGCATTACTGATTAGAATATAGTTGCTTTTTTTCCCCCCATTCCTCAATCCCTCAGTGACGGGCGTACAATATTGTTACGATATCTATCACACTGTATCTATCTAGCTATCGTATTTAGACTAGTGGATGATCACATAGTTAATGGACCTTCTCTACTGTTTCTTGCTATAAATTTGCTTACAAGGATATATACACTTGCTACTTTCTTACCCTATTGGATTTTATTTCAGTTAGTGGTAAAAGAGATAAGAATCCATCCAGCAAGCATAGAGGAATTGTTTCCCTTTATTTTGGCAAGTTTTAGAGGTACCATTACTGAGAGACGTACTATACTGGTTGGGGGGATTTGCAGCTTTATTCAGCTTGATATCCTTTAGGTGATTTCCTCAGGATAATTATCCCCTTCCAGGCTTATATCCTCCTAATTTTAAAATATTTAAATACATTTTTTCTAAGTTTTTTGTTAGAGCATTTTTTTATTACAGCAACAATTAAAGGTTATGTTTTACCTCCTTTGTATATATATATATAAGTATTCACCAGGGGGCGCCCTGTTTCTCCTGACCTATCAGGTCTGTCTTTCAAATTAATACACGTATGTGAGGGTTATCCCCTATTTTGGCCGCCCTTAGACACACACCTAGTTGTTTCCCCTTTTGGGGTATCCAACTTTTTTGAGTTGTCAGATACAAGTGAAGCGGTTGATGATGACGATGCGTCCATGGATGTCACGTGGGTGCCCGCTCGGCAAGAAGAACAGGGCGAAAGTTCAGATGGGGAGACAGAGAGGAGGAGGAGACGAGTTGGAAGCAGGGGGAGGTCGTCGCAAGGAGCTAGTGGCACAGTCAGACAGCACGCATCGGCACCCGGGGTCAGCCCGACAGCACGCCAATCAACGCATGCTGTGTTCACCACCAGAATGCCGTCATTGCAGAGCTCAGCAGTGTGGAATTTTTTTTGTGTGTCTGCCTCTGACAACAGCGATGCCATTTGCAACCTGTGCCAAAAGAAACTGAGTCGTGGGAAGTCCAACACCCACCTAGGTACAACTGCTTTGCGAAGGCACATGATCGCACATCACAAACGCCTATGGGATCAACACATGAGTACAAGCAGCACACAAACTCAAAACCGCCATCCTCCTCCTGGTCCAGCATCTTCAGCCACGTCAACCACTGCTGTCCTCCTTGCCCCCTCTCAACCATCTGCCACTCCGTCTCTCGCCTTGAGCAGTTCCTGCTCATCTGCCCACAGTCAGGTGTCTGTCAAGGACATGTTTGAGAGTAAGAAGCCAATGTCAGAAAGTCACCCCCTTGCCCAGCGTCTGACAGCTGGCTTGTCTGTACTATTAGCCCGCCAGCTTTTACCATATCACCTACACTGCGCATTGGGTAAACCTGCTGACGGCTGCCAAACATGGAATGCGTGGCTCTGCAGAGGAGTTGGTGACAGCGCCACGACTTGCAGGCAGGCCTGCTGCCACCTCCTCTACTCCTCCTACTCCATCTTCTTTCATAACCTCCTCGGCTGAGTCTTCTTCTGCTGCTGCGTCTTGCTCCACATCAACGGCACCCCCCCAGCTCCCCAGGTACTATTCCACATCCCGGATACGGCAGTGTCACATCGTCTTGGGTTTGACTTGCTTGAAAGCAGAGAGTCACACCACACAAGCACTCCTGTCCGCCCTGAACGCACAGGTGGAAAAGTGGCTGACTGTGCAGCAACTGGAGATCGGCAAAGTGGTTTGTGACAATGGAACAAATTTGTTGGCGGCATTGAAGTTGGGCAAGTTGACACATGTGCCGTGCATGGCACACGTGTGTAATCTGATCGTACAAAGTTTTGTGCATAAGTACACAGGCTTACAGGACGTCCTGAAGCAGGCCAGGAAGGTGTGTGGCCATTTCAGGCGTTCCTACACGGCCATGGCTCACTTTGCCGATATCCAGCGGCGAAACAACATGCCAGTGAGGCGCTTGATTTGCGACAGCCCGACACGTTGGAATTCAACACTCCCAATGTTCGACCGCCTGCTCCAACAAGAAAAAGCCGTTAATGAATATTTGTATGACCGGGGTGCTAGGACAGCCTCTGGGGAGCTGGGAATTTTTTTGCCACGTTACTGGAGGCTCATGCGCAATGCCTGTAGGCTCATGCGTCCTTTTGAGGAGGTGACAAACCTAGTCAGTCGCACTGAAGGCACCATCAGCGATATCATACCATTTGTTTTCTTCCTGGAGTGTGCCCTGCGAAGAGTGCTGGATCAGGCCGTAGATGAGCGTGAAGAGGAAGAGGAAGAGTTGTGGTCACCATCACCACCAGAACCAGCCTTATCAGCATCGCTTGCTGGACCTGCGGCAACACTGGAAGAGGATTGTGAGGAAGAGGAGTCAGAGGAGGAATGTGGCTTTGAGGAGGAGGAGGAAAACCAACCACAACAGGCACCCCAGGGTGCTCGTTGTCACCTATCTGGTACCCGTGGTGTTGTACATGGCTGGGGGGAAGAACATACCTTCATTGAGATCACTGAGGAGGAACGGGAAATGAGTAGCTCGGCATCCAACCTTGTGCAAATGGGGTCTTTCATGCTTTCGTGCCTGTTGAGGGGCCCTCGTATAAAAAGGCTGAAAGAGAACGACCTGTACTGGGTGTCCACGCTACTAGACCCCCGGTATAAGCAGAAAGTGGCTGAAATGTTACCAAATTACACAAAGTCGGAAAGGATGCAGCATTTGAAAAATAAATTAAAAAGTATGCTTTACACAGCTGTGACAGAAAGCAAGGAATTGTGCTGGAAGGAACCTATATACCTCCCCAGATTTTGCAAGGTTCTTACTTTGTGTAATTAGCCCCAGGGAAATGTGTTATGTTCTAATGAATGTTGCACTTTAAATATGTGTATATTTGGGCCCTTGGGTGGAGCACCTGGAGAGTAGGGTGGGCCAGTGCTCCACTCCACATTTTGGAAGTTGCTTGGTGAGAAGTCCAGTTCTGGAGTTTGAATCCTAATCTAACTCACCTGAAAAGGATTGTCAATTACCAGTGCTATAAAGTACTCCCCTGCCAAGGAAGAAGGGAGATTGTGTTTGGTTTCTGTGAGTGGGAACAGAGAGCTGAAAACCCTGAAGCAGTAAGGCTGTTTATGTTTATGTTTATGTTTATGTTTATGTTTATGTTTATGTTTATGTTTATGTTTATGTTGGGAAATGGACAAGCCATCCAACCCAGTTAGCTGATTATTTTGTTTAGTTAGTGCTCAGAAGAGCAAGGCTTTTGTTTGATATATTTTTGTTACCTTTATACCTTACTGTGCATTTATTTTGGAACCTCAATAAAAGAGCAAATCAGTTTACCTCATCCAGCGTGTGAAGTGTCTCTAAAGCCTGAAAAGACTGTGTGTAACACCCCGATCCCAGGACAAGGTACCAAGGGAAAGGAGTACTTTTGTCACACAGCGTATAAGGGTGATGTCACAGCATAACGGGAATCTAACAGGGGAAGAGGTGGAAGTCATCCTCCTCCTCCCACGACCACGCCGGCAAGGACAGGACGCTTTACAGACGTGTTGTTGATGGATGACATGCGGACCTTTTTAAGTCCTACGAATCGCCACAGCCCTTCGGGATCCACCCTCAGAGAACGACTCGACCGACAGGTAGCAGACTACCTCGCCTTAACTGCAGATATCAACACTCTGAGGAGCGATGAACCCCTTGACTACTGGGTGTGCAGGCTTGACCTGTGGCCTGAGCTATCCCAATTTGCGATAGAACTTCTGGCCTGCCCCGCTTCAAGTGTCCTGTCAGAAAGGACCTTCAGTGCAGCAGGAGGTATTGTCACTGAGAAGAGAAGTCACCTAGGTCAAAAAAGTCTAGATTACCTCACCTTTATTAAGATGAATGAGGGATGGATCCCGACGGGACTGATAGTGGGCGATACATCCGACTAAAAAAGGTCTGATGAGATGAGCTGCCTTGGGCTAAAAATGGTCCACACGCTGCTGTATTTTAGCTCTGAATGCCGGTTGACTTGCGTGACTCATCCGCCACCAACTAAGGTTCAAGCCGCAATGTTTTAGGGCAGTGCTCCCCAACCTTTTTATCCTCGCGGACCGGTAAACGTTTGGTAAACGCGGCCCGGGGGTTGGGGAACACTGTTTTAGGGCACTATCTGCCTGGGAAACAAACATCAATTCTTCTGGCCGCTACAGCAGCAGCTGCAACAATACCTAATTTTTCAGGCATGTGTACATGCCTAATTTTTCGGGCCTCTGGTGCTGCACTGTGGTTTCCAAAACCAAAACAAAAAAAGGCACATAACAGGGATTAAACTGATAAGAATAATACTACTTAACACACCTTATAATAACGCAGAGAGAGGAGTCTGAAGAAGAGGAGTCAGAGGAGGAAGGTGGCTTTGAGGAGGTGGAAGACCAAACACAGCAGACGTCCCAGGGGGCTTGTTGTCACCTTTCGGGGACCCTTGGTGTTGTACGTGGCTGGGTGGAGGAAGAGACCTTCAATGACATCAGTGAGGACAAGGAACGGGACATGGCTAGCTTGGTATCCAACCTTGTGCAAATGGGGAGTTTGCGGTTGTGCAAATGGACTGTTTGCGGTTGTTTGCGGTGCGTTAAACGGGGAGTTTGGTCTGTCACTGTGAAGCGGGCGTAACCCTTACACTACCTGATCGATACAACATCATACAGTAGGTCCCCCCCCTCATTATTTTTATGGCCCCCACCCACCGCTCACGGGTGGGGGAAAGGGGAGGACAGTAGGTCCCCCCTATCCTTATTTACTGAATATTGCCCTGTATAACAATGTTTGGCATTTAGTGAATATTCCCTATTCTGCTCTGTGTCAGTGTGTATCAGGGATCCTTAGGACAGGTGTCAATCCATATCTGCCAAGTGACCCTATGTTGGAGAACAGTCTCTATTCTGCTCTGTGTCAGTGTGTATCATGGTCTCTGAGGACAGGTGTCAATCCATATCTGCCAAGTGACCCTATGTAGGGGGAACAGTCTCTATTCTGCTCTGTGTCAGTGTGTATCAGGGATCCTTAGGACAGGTGTCAATCCATATCTGCCAAGTGACCCTATGTAGGGGGAACAGTCTCTATTCTGCTCTTTGTCAGTGTGTATCAGGGATCCTTAGGATAGGTGTCAATCCATATCTGCCAAGTGACCCTATGTAGGGGGAACAGTCTCTATTCTGCTCTTTGTCAGTGTGTATCAGGGATCCTTAGGATAGGTGTCAATCCATATCTGCCAAGTGACCCTATGTAGGGGGACCAGTCCCTATTCTGCTCTGTGTCCGTGTGCATCAGGGGCTCTGAGGACAGGTGTCAATCCATATGTCAAGGTGTCAATATGTCAGGTGTCAATCCATATTCATTGTGATTTAGGAATGTTAGGTGATTTCTGCCCTTTATGGATTAAAACCAGACTCTGTATCAACTGTGTAATTTTCCATGGGAGTTTTGCCATGGATCCCCCTCCGGCATGCCACAGTCCAGGTGTTAGTCCCCTTGAAACAACTTTTCCATCCCTATTGTGGCCAGAAAGAGTCCCTGTGTGTTTTAAAATTCGCCTGCCCATTGAAGCCTATGGCGGTTCGCCCGGTTCGCCGTTTCGTGAACATTTGCGGAAGTTCGCATTTGCCATTCGCGAACCGAAAATTTCGTGTTTGCGACATCACTAATTAAGACCCAGATATCAATTGATATCTGTGGCTATCCTCTGTCAACCTTATTGAACACAACTACATATTCTAGACAGGTAGACTTGTTTTACACAAACGGCATACATGCTGCAGGTATTTTGAATAAGTGGATAACCCACTTAAAGGAAACTTTGAACATCTCAGTCTTCTTTATGTATGGACCCCTTCTGCTAACATGTCTGCGATAAGTGGTTGTTGTGGCTGTGGCTTAAATATATGAATATTAATAATATACAACAATTAAGGAATAAGTTACAAAATTTATATATTTTTTTTAGTTCTTGGAGTTATGGTCGAATATGTGGACAAAACAATACACAAAACCTAGTACTAAATGTCAATTTACTACAATAATTATAGCAAGTAACAGGCTATAACAAATGATAGCAGTAACTATCGATTACAGTACAATACAATACCGAAAATCTACAAACTACAACATAGATTTAATAATATGTAGTATCAATCAAAGACAAATGTCCTTAGCCCTTAGCTGTGGCTAAGAAGTCAGAGAGCTGATGGTCTTCATCTTGTGCACAGTCGAGAGATTGAATATACCTTACCTCTGCGTTTTGTTCCCAGTAGAATGTTTTATGGGAGATAACTTCCTTAGAGTAGGCTGGCCTATGATGTCACTGCCAGAAGCAATAAATCCTACAGAACAAATTGAAAAGAAAAACAGAGCACAGGCCTGGAGCCCGGATGCAAGTCAATGGCTCGTGGGCTGCACCACTGTAACCAACTAAATGGCGCTTCCAAAATAAGGGCTTAACCCTTGTACAAAAACAAAAGGAAGAAATTATATAGTATCCCACTAGGGGAGACTAACAGCAGGAGCTCCAGTGATGTAGAAAGAGAGGGGAGAAGAAAAGGAAAACCTACCTTTAATGAATCTAAGAGTATATGTAAAATGTAAACACAATGGATAACAAAAAGGGAGATCAACTAAACGGTACTATGAAGGTCCATGTACTGGAGTGCTCTAAATCACATATTTCCCAGTCCCCATAGTATCAGACTGAATGGAAAGGTAGTATAAACATGGTAAGGGAGAGAAAATAAATAAGAGGTGCACAGAAAAAACATTGATATTAATACCACACTCACATGCATATAAATATGCATAAGAAAAAAGAATCAATGTGTAAAAATGCAAGAATTCATTTATTATGCACTATGTCAAATTCACAAAAGTAGAAAAAAGACCACTTTTACTACAAAATACAAATTGATGATCTCTCTGTAAATTCATCTATGATACACATAACACAATTTCATAGCATATACATCCCAGATTATTTACAACTATATACAGTCCATGAACACCATATGTATGAAGCTGGAAGTTCATAAATATTCAGGTGGATCCACCACTTGATTGCTATTATATTGAGGGGATAAAATTTAAAAATGAGCAAGAAAATAAGAAAAGGGAAAAAGAAATGAAAATAATGGAAGAAAATACTGGAAAAATAAAATAAAAAATGACAACAATAGAAAAACTGAAAAGTTCAAAAAGGCTAAGAAAAAAAGTGCACTGATTAGATGGTAGAAAAATGGATGGATATCACCACAGATAATTTTGCTGTAGGCATAGACAATTTGTTCATTAGCTGTAGGTGTCCAGTTGTTTGTTGAGGAAAAGGTCTTTCAAAGGAATATCCTTTAATCCAATGGAGCAGTAATAGGAAATAATCTTCATCTGATTGGGTCTGCAGTTCTCCTGTCTCACGTGTCTGTAGCTGGGCTTTTTTTTTCAAGGGTCCCTCCGTTATGGAGCATCTTATCACTATGCGCGCACTTTATTTTAAGTATTTTCATTTTTTTTTTTGTCTTTAGTACTTAGACAGTGATTGAGAACTTGAGGGAATTACCCTAGATGGAGTATAAGCATAGAACACCCACAAAGGTGTTTACAGGAGATTTAGGGTTTAGAGACTAGGGACAACTTTACCAGATACCTCTAGCATTTATAGAGAGGTGGAGTAATTTGTATATATCCCTATCACCTATCTCTTTGTATACATACCCTTCACTTTATATATTTTTTCCTGTGCTTATTTCTCACTGTTTAGCATATCTCTCACTATTCCTTTGTGTTTTGTCTTTTGCCTCTGGATGATTACACTAGGCTCTGTTGTAGCCAATGTTATATACATTTCCATGAGGGCTTATAAACACAAAGGTGGAGATTGCTACTTTTTCTGTTATTTCTCATATCATTAAATTTGTATCCTGTGGAGTTAATGGGGCATGCTTAATTACCGACCATTTGCTATTGAGCATACCACTCGGTATTTATACAGCTATTTGAGAACTTAAAGGTATTTTTTTTTTTCCTGAACTGAATTAAAGCATAGAATATCCATGAAGGTGTTTACATGAGACTGAAGGTCTAGAGACTAAGGATACCACTGCCACAGACCTCTGGTAACCCTATAGAGGTGGATTTATTGGTTATATACCTATTACTTATCTCTCTGTATATACCCTTCATTTTATATATTTTTTTCTGCTTTTTTCTCACCATTTAGCATATCTCTCACTATTTCTTTTACGTTTTAGTTCTTGCTTCTGGAAGATCACACTAGGCTTTATCGTAACCAGTGCTGTATATACTTCCATGAGGGCTAAAACACATAAAGGGGGAAATTGCTACCTCTTCAGTTAGTTCTCGTACTGCCAATCTATACCTGTTTGGAACTAGTGTGGTATGCTTTATTATTGACTATCTATTATTGAGAATCTCATTCAGGGCCGTTCCCCCTTCTATCAGGCTACACTGTTTACTTTGTCCTAGTACTTTCTAGAGTTGCTAATAAAGTTCTTTTGTTATTTATTATTTTCTCCTTTAGGATCTTATTGGAGTGGATTGGAAATTTAACCTTGTGATCACTTTCTTTTCAAGTGACACCTTTGGTTCTCTGCTATTTATTATATACAGTACTTTCCACCTCCTGTTTTAATTAATCCTACATACTGCCCCTAGTGGTTCCTCTAGCATATTGACATGATTATGCTTTATTTATGACATAGCTCATTAATTAAACCTACAACAGTGTTTGTGTTTAACAGCTCTCTACGGTATTGAGATTGGTGTTTGTCTTATGTGACAGACCTACTAGAAATAACATCATGTAATGTTTTCTGGTGGGAATAAAGCCATCTGTAGAAGAATTGCTCCTTGAGCACTTCACCCTTGAAGCAGAATTATTGTATATATCATATATTTACATATACATAGCTAATATAGACTGCAACCCAGTGACTGAGATTATAGAAATAACATGGAAGCCTGCATATGGAAGAATCAAAACACACAAGGAAACCCCTTAAAGCCAGAGACTGTTAATCTAGTAACCACAAAGGAATCTCTGTGTCAGAAAATATTGCGACAAAAGACAATAGCAGGGATATGGATGTTCCAGGACCTGGGAAGCAATATGTGGATAATCAAAGATAACAATAAAAACAGTGTACATACAGTCATTGTTACCATCACAATGCCTGTGCACGAAAAGAGAAAGAACATCTTTAAAAATTGCTCAGTGTATAGCACCTAAAAATCCTGTGATAAAATAATCTACTCATGATGGTAACCCCAAAAAATTAAAATAATAAGCAAAGAAATAATTAAACTGGTTATTTCTTTCTTAGATTGTAAATGATCAATAGTTTTTTCCCGATAGATCTAGCATGTAAGGGAGATGTTATCAATTATTTTGAGGGAGGGGCTAACCTGTCCTTGGCCTCGCTCAACAAAAAAATTAGGAAATATTTTATTCAGTTTGCTAGCTAATCATTATATTGGTTATGATAAGATAGTGTTTTTATTTTTTTTATTAGATCTGCTCCAGTTCCTGCGATATTACCAATTTCATGAGGGAGTTAGAACCACATTAAAAAAAAAATGTTACGCAATCATTTAGGGTCATACATTTCTATTAGATCATGAACATTCAAGTGTCTATTTTGCATTGCATTGTTCACGCTACTTTTTCTAGAAGGGTCTAGAGACAAGTTAGCACTCACCTAAACTAAAATTAGCACAAATCCCTATTCAATTTTGTAGATATTTGTTTGATCAGATATGATAGGTCAGTTAATTTGTTACATCTTTTTGGGGGAGTGTAAAGATGGATTAGACCCTCCCTCAGCTTGATAAGCATTCAACAAATGAGAAATAATAAGCTTTTTATGTTGATATATCTAGTCTTACTCCAGACACATTGATCATCTAGGGTATGGGGTAGGCAATCTTCAACATTCCAGATGTTGTGGACTACATCTCCCATAATGTTCTTACATCCCGCTGGCAACGCATCAGGGAAGATGTAGTCCACAACATATGGAGAATATTGGCATAAAGACTCACACAGAGTGCTTTTTATTTGTCATCAAAAAGAGAGGAGTATTGGGTATTTGCATTCCAAACCAGAACACGCAAGGGATTAAATATGAATTGGGACATGCCTTATTTTTTTATTAATGTTTTATTATTTTGTTTTTCTAGATCTAGATTTATGTTTTCATTATGGATTTTAATTTATCACAAGAAAATAGGTATCTCATTTTGATGAGATATTATTTGTGGATTTATTTAGTAATAATTCTTCTGAGTTATAATTTTTGCTGTTTGTACTTAGAATGTGATCAATGATTTAGTGATGCTTAGCTCACAGGCCCCATTTTTAGAAAAAATTGGAGTAATAGCCCTTTGAAATTTGAAATCTAATTGTGGTTGTAAAACAAAGGGTTTTTTTTTTACCATCTTTGGGGGTTATGTCCCCATCAGAGATATGCATAGGTATTGTATTTAGTGGAATGAATTAAACAATAAAAATACAAAATCCCAGTGAGTCTAAGATGATATTAAAAACTCTAACACCTATATATCCCCTTAGCCCACACCAATAAATACAAAAGACAAATATACACAAGGTGGAGTATCTTACATACAGTTTTAAAACTTTTGTATGGTGAATCCTTAAGGAGTGTAATTCTATAAATAGGGAAAAGAAAAACAAACACTAGAGCAATATTGTCTGTATGAAAGAGTTGGAGTGGATACAAATATGCTATTACACTCAAGTCAAGAGCCAGTAAATTTTCAGCTCAAGATATCAGCGTGGTAGGATTTTGTAGGTTCCACTCCCTCTTCTGTGTGCTGCAGTAACTTCAGTTTATTGACAGTAGTTACCAATTCAAAGGTTGATTAAGTGCTTTATTTACCATAAAGTGCACAAAAGTGCACAAAGGTGAAAGGTGTAGAAAAATAAAGAAAGTTAACAAATACCAACAGAATCTATCCATAGAAGGGAAAAAGGAATATACAAAAAGACACAAACCTCATAATCAAACCAGCAGACAAAGGAAGGGGAATACTGTTTTTTAATAAAGAACAATATATTGTGGAAGCAGATTCCTCAACATACAAAAAACTACCTCAAAATCCTCTTAGAGACATTGTAACAACTTTTAGAAAATATATAGAAAAAAGAAAAGAGTTGGGACTTCTTAACAAGAAGGAAGCGGATTATTTATATGTAGCTAATTCAAAAATACCAGTGTTTTACCACCTACCCAAGGTACATAAGGATATAAAGAACCCTGCGGGTAGACCAATTATATCAGGAATTGACTCAATTTCAACAAGGATATCCGAATACATTGACAATCTGTTACAACCCATAGTAATTAAAAACCCAACTTACCTAAAAGACACGATTAATGTCCTACAGATTTTGGAAGAAGTACAGTGGAAAGAGGGATACACAATGGTTACATGTGACGTTGCCTCTCTTCACAGTATCATTTCACACAATAAAGGGATAGAAGCAGTAAAACATTTTTAACTAAATCTAATTTTAAGGAAGAACAGATTCCTTTTATTTTAAAAGAAATTTTACTTGTTTTAACTAACAACTTTTTTTTGGTTTGAGAATAGTTTTTATTTGCAAACCTGCAGCACGGCAATGGGCACCAAGTTTGCCCCCAGTTACGCCAACCTTTTCATGGCCTTTTGGAAAGAAACATATGTCACGCAAGGTCATGACTGGGTAGCAAACTTGGTGCCATATTGTCGTTTCATAGATGATATCTTTTTTATATGGACAGGAACCGTAGAAGAACTTGACAAGTTTATACAATATCTCAATTTTAATGAATGGGGAAGAAAACTCACTAGCGTCAACTATAATAACAAAGAATTATTTTAAAACTGTAGATGCTAAAAGCTACATCGAGAAAACTAGCTGTCACCACAAACAGTTGCTTGACAATGCCCCTAGGAGGCAATTTCTTAGAATTCGATGAAATTGCAAAGAAAGTTCAGATTATATAGAGCAAGCGAATAATCTGAAAAAAACATTTCTAGAAAAGGGTTATGAAGAAAATGCACTAGAAAGGGATCTGTAGGAAGTGGGAAAACAACCGTGAAAAAAACTCATTAAATATAGACAAAAGAAGGAATCACTTAAAACAAATGAACTACCTTTTATTTTAAATTATAACAGACAGAACAAACAAATACAAAAAAAATTTAAAAAACATTGTCACTAACTAAGAGATGACCCCATTCTAAACAAACTCTTACCCCCAATACCAAAAATTACTTACAGAGGAGTAAAGAATTTAAAAAATATTTTAGTAAAAAGCCATTTAAGTCCAAAAAAACCTAACCAATTTCTACATGACCTGACAGGATTTTATGGATGCGGCCTGTGCCTCCCATGCAGAGAAAATTAAAATAAGTCATTTAGTGGACATAGGGAACATCACCAAAAACACATACATTATAAAAGACCATCTGACGTGCCATTCCAAAGGAGTGATTTATATACTGACCACGGGGCCAGGAACAAGAAAGTGGATACAGCTTGCACACCGGCAAGGATTGTTACAACCAGAGGGAGGAAGATGGCGATTACTGCTATATTGCACTTTACTTCCCATGGGTTAGTGAGCAGACGGTGGATATTTATTTTTTGCTGTTTAGCTTTTTTAATTCTACAATAAAGTACTTTTTTTTACCTGTTACCCGGGTCACCAGAGCATATATTAGATCCCAAGTACTCTAGGGACTGATCCTCCCTGAGCGCCATAGCTTTGAGTGGGGCTTACACCACTCTTAATTTGTGAATTTTATCCAACTAGGGGGTTTTAGCTGTTTATGCATTTTAAATGACTTTATTGCACAAGGAGTGCTTCTCGTTTTTTATCTCCTTTTTACAGATACCTACAGTGCATATTGCCCAGTGCATATCGTACAGAGTATAAGTATATGCATGTGTGTGATTGGTATAGGTGGTTGTCATATGGGATAACACCCACTCCACTTATGTAAGCACTTTAAGATATCAATTAACACTTAAGGTTTTATAAATATCTTTTGCGTACCAGCACTTTACACTTTTATCTTTTTGTACCTCATTACCAAGGTTTACAGCGGGTGCTGCATATCACAAAAGTTTTCTATCATTCTGTTTTAATTATTTATGGCTGCGCCGATTTTATCTATATTGTGTGATTATATGCTGAAATGTTCAGGCAATTTATTGTATGTAGGCAGAACTATTAGACCACTTGAGGTCCGAATTGCTGAACACATCAGGAATTTTAAAAATGGGATATAAACACATAGTGTCTCCCAGCATTTCAAATTGAAGCACTACCAAAATCCAGAAGGCGTATTTTTGAGTGCAATAAAACAAGTGAAGAAAGACTGGAGGGGAGGTGATTATGTGAAAAAATTAGGCAAATTTATATTTAATTTTAAAACATTAAAACCACAAGGCTTAAACTCTGATTTTGAAGTTTGCCACTTTTAAATAATATTTACACCTATAGGGGACTACATATATGTTCTTATGAATATTTTATAATGGTAACATTACACATCGGATATGGGTCATGGAGAATAAAAATGCATTTTATTTAGATGAGTTTTAACACATAAAGGTTTTGTAAAATATTAACAAATTTATGCTATTTACTAATATATTTATCTGCTCTATACTATAACACTTTTTATGTATGTACCAATACATTTAAACATGTGTTCTTTTACACAATTGCTCTGTAAATGTATTTCTATGTATTATTGCAAAAATAAATAATTGTATATAGCAATGCCTTAATTACTTTTCGAAGCTCTATCCCATATGTCTTATTTATGATTCCTCTCCCATCCCTCCCCCCCCCCACTTTATATATTCTGCCGAGTACTATTTTGGACTCAAGGAATACGGAACCATAAGGCAGGCGGTGGAACACACCTATGCGTTCCAAATGGGAGGAAATACACAAGTGGAATACTGGAAGAGGAAGCTGTTACAATGGAACTCAAGGCTGCATTCCAACTCTTACAAAGAAAACCGAAAATATGTCAGATGCATACAGACACTGCGTTTCAACATGGAACGCAAATCCGTAACAGGAAGTAAACCCCCGAAACTCAGGACACCTGAAAACGGCAGACACCAACCATTTAAAAGGACAGACTACAGATCATACCACAGCAACTGAGGAAGCCTCCAAGAGGACGAAACACGTTTTGCACATTTCAACGACTTACCACCCAAACTGTAAGAACTTTTTACTCAAATTTTTATTCTTTTTATACTTTTGTGCACTTTATGGTAAATAAAGCACTTAATCAACCTTTGAATTGTGACTACTATCAATAAGCTGAAGTTACAGCAGCACACCAAAGAGGAAGTGGGACCCTACAAAATCCCACCACGCTGATATCTTGAGCAGAGCATTTATTGGCTCTTGACTTGTGAGTGTAATAGCATATTTTTTGGATTATGCTTTAGTGAATGAAATTGTTGAAAATAATTTGGCTGAGTATTTACTGGTTTAGAACACAGTTAGTACAATATTTTGCAAAAGGTCCAAATAGTGCAACAAAACTTGGTAGACCTATAGCAGTGAGAATCAAAATAATCTTTTTTTCCTAGAAGCTTAAGTGGATCTTTTAATTTAGGGCAAAAAAACCTCTTGGATTATCATTGTATTCAATGTCCCATGTTAGGCAAGGTAATATATATTTTCCTCAGTAAGTTAATACTTGTTTGGAGTTATAATTTCTATTAATAGATCAATATTTAGCAATAACAATTAGTGAATGTATTATGGCTAATAATTAAAGTAGTCATTTAATCTACTTGTGATGAGTGAACACATTGTTTGTTGGATACATTTATGGGGAATTTTCCTAAGAACAGTATATTTCTTTTCCATATTTACAGTATTTAACACTTTAATACATGTCTAGGGTTTATACTGAGTAATAAAATGGAATATAAAGATTAAAATCTCAGATTGTTAATCAGATTGGGGTTCTCTAGATGTTTTAATATTTAACAGACTTCTCATTCCTATTTTTACTGTACCCATATCACAGCTAGACCAAGTGGGTTGCTGAAGTTTCCATAGAGATAAGTGAGATGAAACAAGACATGAAAATGGTGAGTACTGCGGTTTAGTAGATTTAGAACCTAACAGAACCCTATGTGCATCAATGGAATATATTGTCAGCCCAGACACCATAGAAACCATTGGAATCCAGTGAAAATTACTGAATTCTGACACCAACAGCAATTCTCATATTTACTAAAGCCAGATATTCGATCTACCAAGTGAACCTGCAGCAATCAGCCAGAAGCATTCAGAGTCTAAAACTGGTGTTTTCATATCTGAATCCAAAACAAAGTGTAGGATTATGTGGATTCACAAAGTACTGGGTTTTATTAAAATTTTGCATAAATTTATTAAAATTCAAGACTAAATGTACAGGGAGTGCAGAATTATTAGGCAAATGAGTATTTTGACCACATCATCCTCTTTATGCATGTTGTCTTACTCCAAGCTGTATAGGCTCGAAAGCCTACTACCAATTAAGCATATTAGGTGATGTGCATCTCTGTAATGAGAAGGGGTGTGGTCTAATGACATCAACACCCTATATCAGGTGTGCATAATTATTAGGCAACTTCCTTTCCTTTGGCAAAATGGGTCAAAAGAAGGACTTGACAGGCTCAGAAAAGTCAAAAATAGTGAGATATCTTGCAGAGGGATGCAGCACTCTTAAAATTGCAAAGCTTCTGAAGCGTGATCATCGAACAATCAAGCGTTTCATTCAAAATAGTCAACAGGGTCGCAAGAAGCGTGTGGAAAAACCAAGGCGCAAAATAACTGCCCATGAACTGAGAAAAGTCAAGCGTGCAGCTGCCACGATGCCACTTGCCACCAGTTTGGCCATATTTCAGAGCTGCAACATCACTGGAGTGCCCAAAAGCACAAGGTGTGCAATACTCAGAGACATGGCCAAGGTAAGAAAGGCTGAAAGACGACCACCACTGAACAAGACACACAAGCTGAAACGTCAAGACTGGGCCAAGAAATATCTCAAGACTGATTTTTCTAAGGTTTTATGGACTGATGAAATGAGAGTGAGTCTTGATGGGCCAGATGGATGGGCCCGTGGCTGGATTGGTAAAGGGCAGAGAGCTCCAGTCCGACTCAGACGCCAGCAAGGTGGAGGTGGAGTACTGGTTTGGGCTGGTATCATCAAAGATGAGCTTGTGGGGCCTTTTCGGGTTGAGGATGGAGTCAAGCTCAACTCCCAGTCCTACTGCCAGTTCCTGGAAGACACCTTCTTCAAGCAGTGGTACAGGAAGAAGTCTGCATCCTTCAAGAAAAACATGATTTTCATGCAGGACAATGCTCCATCACACGCGTCCAAGTACTCCACAGCGTGGCTGGCAAGAAAGGGTATAAAAGAAGAAAATCTAATGACATGGCCTCCTTGTTCACCTGATCTGAACCCCATTGAGAACCTGTGGTCCATCATCAAATGTGAGATTTACAAGGAGGGAAAACAGTACACCTCTCTGAACAGTGTCTGGGAGGCTGTGGTTGCTGCTGCACGCAATGTTGATGGTGAACAGATCAAAACACTGACAGAATCCATGGATGGCAGGCTTTTGAGTGTCCTTGCAAAGAAAGGTGGCTATATTGGTCACTGATTTGTTTTTGTTTTGTTTTGAATGTCAGAAATGTATATTTGTGAATGTTGAGATGTTATATTGGTTTCACTGGTAATAATAAATAATTGAAATGGGTATATATTTGTTTTTTGTTAAGTTGCCTAATAATTATGCACAGTAATAGTCACCTGCACACACAGATATCCCCCTAACAGCTATAACTAAAAACAAACTAAAAACTACTTCCAAAAATATTCAGCTTTGATATTAATGAGTTTTTTGGGTTCATTGAGAACATGGTTGTTGTTCAATAATAAAATTAATCCTCAAAAATACAACTTGCCTAATAATTCTGCACTCCCTGTATGTGACAGGAAGCAAATTATCATTCACTTGCCTTTATGCAACCAAATGATAATTTTAAGTACAAGTTGCTAATGTGAAAATTGTTAAATACCCTCAGCAAGCTAGGGTTAATTATGTAGCTGCTGAGGGTATTAATTATAGAATAGAAAACAAAATCCTATGGGAATCTATATTGTTCGTGTGTGTGTATGTGTATCCAAGTGCAGAGGTGTATTTGTAAATGTAGCTACATGCCTGCATGCACACACCCGCACTACACACAAACACAACCCTGCATTCAAATTCCAATAATACACATGTAGACACCCCTACATTAAAACAATAGCACTATATACAAACACACTGTAGTATTCACACATTCATTCATCATACAAAACCAGGCCTAGATTAAAACACTCAAACTGCCTACATATATAACCATGCACGAACGGACAAATGGTAGCACAACATTGTAAGTATTGCACAACAGTTGAGCATCTACTCTTGGTCACCCTTACTCTCTGAGGGCCCCAAAATGTTCTTGCACCAGGGTCCTCCCTTTTTTTGTTCTGCTGCCATATAGAGTTGTACATTTCTTATTTGACTAACAAAATAACTCTCTGATCATATGTGATCTAACAAACATTGACCAAACTGTA
Organism: Pelobates cultripes; assembly: GCA_933207985.1. NCBI lineage: Eukaryota > Metazoa > Chordata > Amphibia > Anura > Pelobatidae > Pelobates > Pelobates cultripes. Next base: position 42,284 of record CAKOES020000176.1, read on the forward strand.
TAGGAATTTATACTAATTTTAGTTTTGGAGAGCTACCCCTTCTCCATGCCCCCTGATATATTGTAGTTAATAACACCTTTTTTATGTTACATCTAATCAAACTATTGATCTAATTAAAGTCTATCACCCTTATGATTTTTGATTGATTTTTCCTTTCTTTTTTTTATTTGGGGGTTGGGCAAATCTCCTTCATAATATATGTAATAAATGTGATTTAATTTGCAATAATAATTCTTGGTGCTGTATAAATATTTTTATTACAAAATTAATTCTTCATAAGAAAAATCAGTCATTATAAGGTTTAGCACATGTAATAGGCAACTGGATGTTGTTTTAGCCCTTTGGTCAGGGGAATTTTGCTATCTTGATATTTGTTACTTTATTGTAAATGTGACCTTATTACATTTCTGCTTTTGTATTGTGTATATTTATATATTTTTCATGTTTCATGCATCCTTATTAAAATGCTTTCCTTCCACAAAAGAGAATCTACCTCATATAAATAAGACGTTGGCTCCCCTAAAGCAGTGATTTATACAATGTTATAACTTTTTTATAGCATTGTTAAAATGTTGCTCGGTAAAACATATTTCAATTTTCCTGTTGCAAATTCAATTACATTTCCATTCCTTTCACAAAATATTGGAATCATACAGATGTGTCCCCCAATGAATTTAGCTTCATCCTTTTCCTGAGCATGAGCATTAATATTTTTATTTTCAATGTGCACCATACTTATTCATTACAA